>CM030934.1:4298434-4323434 GCA_018136815.1 Isochrysis galbana
CAGCTCCAGCGACGCCATACCCCAAGAGCAATGAAGAGGGGATTGAGCAATGAGGTGCCGTGCGCGGCTACGCGGGTGGCATGTCCCTCGCTGGTACTAGCCATGCCCAATCCCATGTGCGCGCATGAGCAGCAAGTGTACGTTGTGTTTGTGGTGCTAAATGAAATCCCGTGAGTGCCCACCTCGTCGTTTGACAAGGTCGGTCGCGCTGCCTCATCAAGTCTGTCCAAGAATGACGACGGGACGCTCCCATCCGCAGGGATGCTGCAGACATGCGTGGGCGACGGGTTGGTGAGAGGTGTTCCCATGACGTTGATCCCTGCGACCGTAACAAAACACCTGTTAGCAATCAACGCCTGGAGCGAGCGCTCTTGCATCACGGACTTTCGCCGAAATTCGGTGTGCCGCGACCATCGTCGCAGCAAATGAAGTCGCAACCACAGCAGGGCTTTGTGTGCGAGCGCCTCTTTTTTGGCGTGTTTGGTCAGATGTGATCGCCAACACACCAACATGTAGGCCTGGGCTCGCCGGAGTGAGTTCTGGCAGTCTGCAACATCAAGCCGTCTGAGAAGGTGGTTATAACCCCATCTGCGCATTGCCCACTTGAGCTGTGATAAACGCGTCAGTAAGGGAACGAGAAGGACGTCGCGCGCGTCGGCGAGCCCCATGCCACAGTGGGTCATATCCCTCCATCTGTGAAGGGCACGCCTTCTATACACACATGACGAATGGACAGCAGCTCTCGACTTCAGATGTGGTTGCTCGCCGATCCACATGGCCATGTCATGCCAGCGCCAGAGCACGCTCTTCGCATTGCACCGAGCCCGCTCATGGGCAGCATTCATGGCGATTTCGAGGCAAGCCTGGCAATGTTCGCTCCTTGAGGCAGCATCTACCCACAGCATGAAGCCAATACTGAGCAAGCGCCTTCTGTGCAACCAGCTGCCAGCTTCGCAAAGCGACCGTATCCGGTCGACGTGACTGCCATTGCGACGCCAAGCGAGGATTGCGGCTGCAGTCCCAGTATACTCCCACCAGTCCCTAGCGTGCCGTAGCGCATGGTGATGCTTCACGTGCCGTTGCCACAGTGCAGTGGCCTCTGCCAGAGATGCTGTCACGAGCGGCGGAGGTGTGCGCATGTGCTCAAGCTGGCTGGAGTGATGGAAGAGTGGGCTGTGGAGTGTGGGCGATGCGTCGGGGGCGGGGGCGCTCAGTTCTGCCAGATGCACCTTCCTCGCCTCCTCCTCGGCGTGGCCGAGCAGCCGGCTGAGCCGAGCGTCGGCCTCCACCATCCAGCGGGAGGCCATTCCAGGAGGGGGGGGGGGGCGAGGGAAGTATCTGAATGCCTAGTCTTTAGTCTACAAGGCTAGTAGAGGCTAGAGCTTCTCATTCAACAACGTTTTTTACAAACTACTATAAAACAGAGCTGGAAGGTGCTAGGGGGCTCATAGTGTCATAGCGGCATCAGGGGCATGGTCCACACACACCCTACACCGAGCAAAGGAGAAATCGCCAATTCTTGACCACCCGCAAGAGCCGTGCTTGAATCGCACGCACTCGCCTCACAGCAGTGCGCTCCTGCGCTCCTCTCCCAGCTCCCAGCACACACTCACTCCGAGACATCGGGGACACTGGACACCAGACTCGACATCTTCCGCGGCCTCTTGCGTGCTGAGCGCTGGAGCCCGCCTCACCTTCATAGACACTGCCCCTGCGAGCCGCCACACACTCCGTACCCTTGCACAACCCGCGCTTCGGTCCATACCTCGGCACCTCGGACAACGCTTCAATGCTTCAATCCCGACCAGAAGCCAGAAGGTGGGCACGGGACAAGGGACAACTAGGCAAGTCCGTAAGTTATAAGTTTTGCCATTTTTTTTGAAATTTGGGTAGTCGAGTAAAATCAAAAAATGTGACCAAAATTTAGGTGGTTTCGCCTCGAAAAAAGAAATTGGGCCGCGCGCGGTGCGCGGGGGGCGGGGGGGTGGGGGCGGGGCGCGGAGGGCGCATGCATGGCCCGCCCTCGACGCATCCAGATGGTAGAGGAGGAGGAGGAGACCACCGCGCCTGCTACCGCGCCTGCTACTGCGCCCGTTGACGCCGTTGGTTCTACTAGTCGTAAGCGGCGGCGAGAGAGAGATAGGAGAGACGGTTGTCTTTCTCGGCGGCGACGACGACGACGACGACGACGACGATGATGATACGATGATGATGATGATGATGATGATGATGATGATGATGATGATGAGGAGGAGGAGGATCTCTTGGAGCAGGCTACACGCGAGGGGTGTGGCAGAGTGGCAGACAGATAAGGGAAGGGGGGGGGGGGACCGAGCCAACCGGTGCTGGCCACCGTGCCCCTATCGTCATCACAAGCTTCAGCTTCGTCCTCACCGACGGTTGCGACGCCAGGGGGCTTCACATTTGGGCCGGCCCCGTCCGTTCCCATTTCGAAAGTGAGCCCTGTTTTCAGTGTCCAGCACGACAGAAACGACGAGTCCGAGTCCGAGTACAAATTAACGTCACCGCGGAGTCCGCGGTCGACCACCGGCGTTCCCACGCCACCCCATCAACCGAGAGCCATGGAGGAGCTGGCACAGCCGTCTCCTAGCCCCTCTCAAGTCGCCGAGTCTTCCGAATTCGAGTCCGAATCCACCGTAATTTCAGCGGTCCATCCACCCGCTAGCCCGAGCCAAGTCCTCCGAAGAATGCTTCGCATTGCAGAACCACTTCGGCCACTACCCACACCTGCCGCTGCCGCAGAGCCACCACTCTGGCCTCAGCCTTCCCCGCAGCCGGCTTCTACGACAGCCACGTCCCTTCTTTCGCCGGCGCCGACCCCGCCGACGACAGATTGCAACGAAGTCGATGCCTGGCCCGATTCCTCTTCCGACGTGACCATGGAGAGTGACCACAACTCCCTTGCACGTCGAGGAACGGCCGCCTCCCAAACCGAGCTTCTACGCCCATTGAGCCAGCCCAACCGAGTCTCTAAGCCATGCCCTTCACGCCTCTCACCGGTGGTGTCGCGGCCGCGGCGTCCGTCGCCGCAATCCGACACCCCACCTCTCCGAGTTCGTTCGTCGATCCCGTCCTCCGAGCCCGTCTCCACGTCGTCGATATCCGAGTCTTCTTTCATTCGTCCTACGTCGCCGCAGCCACCGGTTGCAGCCTCCAAGCACTGCCTGCCTCTCGATACCACTGCCACCGCCATCATGCGCGTGGCAGCGATCAATGCGTCCGCGATCCAATCCTTCGATTCCTCTCGAAACAACTCCGATGTCGGCACCCGTGATGATACCCCGTCACCCGCTCTCCTCCACGCTCTCGCATCTCTTCGTGCACGAGCGAGCGGCTCTACGGTGGTATTACCTCGGCACCTCACGGAGGCAGCCCAAGAGCTTCGCCCCAGTCGCCTGCCACCACCTCCCACAAGCCTCCTCCCGCACTTCCGCGCCCTCCGTGCGTCATGCGTCGTGCGTCGATCACCATGCCCGTATTCCCCCCCGAGGAAAGCTCCATGAGCTCCCCGCAAGAACCGCATTCCGCGCTAGCTGCCGGCGCGCCCTCGCAGGCAATCACCAAGAGTGAGATGAGCCCTGCGCTGACAGCCATGGGCTAGTACTTTGTCTTCCTCGCCAAGCGACTCGGTCACCGCACCTACGAGGAGATCCGCAGCCCAGGCCTCAAGTTCTGCGAACACATGGGGGAGGGCATGAGCGGCGCCATCCTGGCGATGCTGCTCGCCACAGCCTCCGGTATGGGCCGTGGATGTGGAGACTTCCCACTTCCGCGTGGATTTGGCCAAGGAACGCTACCCGTCGATGTGGGCACTCATCGAGCCATACATGGGCCGTTGGTGCAAGGCAAACCTCATGCTCGTCGGCGACTACTCCGACGAGTACGACAAGATCCCAAAGACCAACTGCATTGGAGACGAGGCCGCCGTCGCGTACCTCTGCATGGAATACATCACGGCGGTCGCGTACGCTGAAACGAGTCCCATGGTGCAAGTGCGCCGAGCAGCTGGCAAACTCTATATGGAGAACAAGAAGGCCGTCCTCGCACGCATCACGGACCTCGCCACCCAAGATCAGCCAAGCGACATCGTCGCCTGCCAGCAGAACGACAACATCGACAATAGGATCGAGGATGAGGGGTGCGAGAAAAAGACGAAAAAGAAGAAAACTCAGCCTGCGTAGCGTGTGTGTGTGTGTGTGGGGGGGGGCTAACACGTGAAAATGCACTGAAAGGTATGCAGTCTAATGGTTGGAATATTGATCTGCTCAAACTACCTCCATCCTGGAGGGCATGAGCGGCGATGCTGCTCGTCACAGCTTGACTGAAACTAGTCGTGGAATGCTTTCTGATGCCCACAATTGACGGAACGACACCTTGTGTGATGTGTGAGTGTGAGAGATGAGAGATGAGAGATAGCACAACGCGCGTGCTCCCTCCGCTCCTCCGCTAGTCGCCAGCCTCTCACTCCGCCCGTTTACTATTGTAAACGGGCCTCCGAGGGCGGCCTCCGTATGACCCTCGCTCGATGGTCGCCCCCGACCCAGAGTCCAGACTGCTTGTCACCCCCAATTTTGTTTCACTTGAGAGAGAGCCCCTTCCCCGGTCCTCCTTTTCTAAGAATACTACGAGTATCCCCCCCCCCCCCCCGTCCATGGTAACTCTGTCCACATCAATCTCAAGCTCTCCCTCCTAGCCCCCCATTATGATCTCATTAGGCCACGTCAACCGCGACGCGAGATGCCGCGCAGCACCGCCCTGCTCTGCCTGCTACTCTCCGCGCCCGCGGCGGCGCAATTCGGTAGGCGCAACCGGCAGCAGGCGGAGGCGCAGGCCGCTGCTCCCTCCGATGTCGACCTCGCGATGGCTGGATGGGAGCAGCTTGGCAGGAACCCCGAAAGGATGGCCGAGGTGATGGAAGGTCTGAAGGTCAGCGAGAGAGGAGTGGGGGGCGGGGTTGGGGAGGAGGGGGAGAGGAAGGGAGGGGGAAGGAGAGGTGTACAAGGCGAGCGAGAGAATGCGAGGGCGAGGGCGAGGGGGCGAGGGCGAGGGGGCGAGGGGGCAAAGGCGAAGGCGAGAACAAGGGGGCGGGGGCGAGGGGACGGGGGAGGGCGAGGGCAAACACGAGGGCGAGGGACAGGCACAGGAATCGACACACGGACAGGGACCGTGTTCGCGGGCGGAAACAGGATCAATGATATGGAGAGGGACAGGCAGGGAGGTGTATGGAGGAAGAAGGGGGGGGGGAGCAGGTTGGGAAGTTGGTTTAGGGGGCGAGAGCGAGATTGCAGTGGATCGAAAAGATAGGCCTCGATTTTAGCGCACCACGCGAGTGCAAATTTATACCCGTGTGAATAGTAGCGGGCTTGCCATCGAGAGCTTTTAACCTGCCTCACGCCGTGCCCCTATCAATCTGCAGGACCCTGAGGTGATGGCTAAGGCGCAAGAAATGCTCAAGGATCCGCAGTATATGGCAGCCGCCAAGGCCAAGCTCGCTGAGCTAGAGGCGAAGGCGAAGGCGCGAGGTCTTCTTGACGAGAACGGCATGCCAGTTCAAGGTGCCGCAACAGCCGCTGCTATGGGCAACCTGGGCGGCATGGGCCAGGGCGCTTTCGGAGGTGCTGCTGGCGTTGCTGAGGCTGCAGATTGGGAAATCGAGAACATCGCCCGCCACAAGGCTGGCCAGCTCAACACAGCTGAGCTCGGCATGGCGCAGCTTCGCGGAGCGATGCAGGTAAGCTCACTCTACTGCCTTTCTGATTGGATGAGCTTCATGAAGCTACTCCTATCTCTCTGCCACCCTTTCTTTTTGGCCCTATCCACAGGACCCGGCTGCTATGAAGAACATGATGGAGATGCTGAAAGACCCCAGTACCCGTGCTGAGGTGGAGGCTATGATGAACGACCCAGGATTCAAGGCGCAGGCCCAGCAAATGATGGCCGGCATAAAGGACAAAATGGCCCAGGTCACTCCCGAGCAGATGGCGGCCGTTGCCCGATCGATGGGCATGGAGGCGACGCCAGAACAAATGGCGCAGGCTAAGGCGCAGATGGCGGCCATGGGAGGAATGGGCGGCATGGGTGGCATGTCCGAGCTTGAGCGTCTTCGTGCCGAGAACGCTGCCATGCGGAGCCAATTCAAGAACGAGCTCTGAGGCGGTCTTGTGGTGTCGAGCAGCTGAGATTTCCTAATGACTTTTCGCAATCCGTGATGCAGCCAGAGAAGCCGATGAGCGTGGCGCTTCCCTGATGATGAAATTAGGGATGGTGCAGCTCAAGTGCATGCAACAGGGAGCTTGGAGCTTGACGTGAGCACATATGATTCAAAAGCAAGCAGGCGCTCCCGCCCATGCTGGCATACACCTTCATGGATGAAACACTCGATTGCCGTGGAATGCCAACTCTTGGGAAATCTCGGGCTGATGCTCTCTGCAACTTCCGCGTGTACCATGGCTAGCGGGGATGTGGTGTTATGTCAATAGTACTTCTACGTGATATGCGCCGTCTCGTCGTCGACACACAAGTATAGCAGATATATTTGTTGCGGCTTGTGCACAGTTGCCCCTAGCATCGTCCGACGCTCTGAGTAGTTGAAGTAGGACGCGACGTTTCCCCTCATTGGCGATGCGCCCCCCTTCCCCCCCATATGAGCAACACACCACCGACCTCTTGCCCTCTGCTTCAGCGGTACCGCTAAAGAAACTTCTTAATATTCTCGCCACAACTAAGTTTATACTTAGTTCAGCATGGGGGGGCGCCTCGCGTCCCCCCTCTCAGGCACCAATTCCCCTCCGGGGGGCCTGTCGGTCAACCCCAAGCTCTGCCTTCTGGCATGAGCAGGGCATTCATCACAACAACCCAGACCCCCAGTGGGCGCGGGTCGCGAGCCGCACTCCCAGGCCCGCATGGGCCTGCTCTCGTACTGACTCCCCCCCCACCCCTGGTCGCCAGGCAGACAGGGGCCTCTGGGTGGCACCCAAGGCCAGCGAGGCGAGCGAGGGAGAGGCAGGGGGGGCCAGGGGCTGAGCCCCAGCCTCCACTGCCCCCTGAGCTGCCCTTGCTGGCCCCCTGGGTGCCCCTGAAGGACCTCTGAGAGCAGGCCGTGGCGCGCCGCATGGCGACGCGCCGCAGGGAGAGAGGTGGAAGAGAGCGAAGCGAGGGAGAGGGGGGGATTTGCACCCCCCCCGATGGAGTGTGGTGAGAAACGAGACCCGTTTGCGTTAGCAAACGGGCGGAGAGGGGCGGCTGGCGACAGGAGGAAGATGAGGAGGGGGAGACTCAAGACGCCTACGGGAACCAAGGTGGCAGGTATCTCGAGGCGCAGTCTTTAAAAAAAAATACACCTGAAGATTCAGACCACCGCTGGTTTAAGGGTGTGATCTCGCATGTGCCGGACGCCCGTCAGCGCGGAGGTTGGGTGATTACGTATGACGATGGCACGACGTTAGGTGTGTTTGATGAACAGGAGATGCGACGGGCAATCGACGCAACTGCTTTGCCTGAATGGTCATTGCTTGTGCAGCAGGTACGAGGCGCTTTTCAGTATCTCGAAGATCGGCTCAATGATCAGTGTGCCTCTCCATATCACTGCGGAGAGCAGCACCGGCGCACCGGGCTCTTGCGTGCATTCAACCCCGCCTTTGCCAATAACAAGGTGGATGCAATTTGGGTGCATCGGCTGGTCGAGATCCCTGCATTTGGCCATTTACCTTCCGTGCGACAAAGGTTGCTGGATGAGCTTCCCGCGTACCTGGCCGCCTGTGATGGGACTACGATCGATCATTCGGAGGTCCCAACGTTCACACGGGAAGTTCTTGCTTGGTGGTCATCCAACCACACCAAGTTCCCCACGTGGGCGAAAGCAGCAAGGATTGCGTTCAGCATGACTCCTAATTCGGCTGCGTGTGAGAGAGTGTTTTCATTGCTTGCCAAGATGTTTGGGCCCGATCGCTCGTCTTCTTTGGCGGACCAACTTTCGGCGGCGTTGATGTTGCGTTACAACAACAACCAACGTGACAAAGTCCCAATGTGAATGAGAATAAGTGTGTCGTTTGTAGTTTGTAGTGTTACCGTGTTGTATGTAGTATTGTGTGATGTGAATGCCTCAATGACGAACAAACATCTATTAGCACAGGCCTATACTACTACTAATGGTGCACGGGGTGGGGACCGTCGGACCGTCGGGCACGCAATGCGCGAGTACGCCGGCAGTTTTTTTGCGTCCCTAAGGGAAACGTGCTGCGGACTGCGGACGTACTTGCCGCACGACAACTTGCGAAAAGAATTATCACAAGTTTGGGTCATCGGCTTCAAGAATCCCGCAAGTTCGGCCGACAAGTTTGGGCGACTTTTGCTAAAAGGATTGACCTGGGCCTAGCGATGGCGGAGATGATGGTGGGGGGACCGCAGAGAGATCAGGAGGCGAGGAAAGGGAAAGGGAGGGCATCACCTCCCACTGCGAGGGTGGTGGGGGATGTCCGTCCGGAGAGGAGAAAGGGGGCAGGGCAGGCATGGTGCCCGACTCTGCAGAGGTGGGGGTGACCCCCATTGAGACGTCCTCAAGCCCGCCTGCCCGCCTTCCTCTGCTGACGGGCCTCAGCCCGTCAGCGTCTCCGAAGTCGCCTCCTCAGCCGCGCCTGCCGCCGGCTTGCCACCCTCCTCATTGCCCTCAGGCCCCATGGGCCATCCTAATTCGTCAGACGGGGCTGCAGGCAGCTATGAGGCGAGCTTGAGTTTCGCTTTTCTTCCTTGTGACTGTGACGCACGCTTCACGCTTGGTGCGTATAAGGCACGGGGTGTCCGATGGTGCGAGTGGGGGTGGGGGGGGCTGGGGCCCAAAGGGCATCGAATATCGAATATGTGTAAATGGGTGATTATTTCTGGGGTTCTACCGCTTTGCTACTTTGGCTTATTTCCTCAATCCTCAATCCTGACTTTTTCATTTTTACACCCTTAGAAGTTAAAATAGTGTTTGAACGGGTTGAATAGCGTCCTACAGTTGGATTTTATGCCGGTTTCTCAAGCCAGTTTCGCTGTCATCCCCAGCGCACCACATGGAGGCAAAAGGCTACTTACTCCCTTGAGCGCGAATGCTCTCAATTTCCCGCGATTCAAAAAGTTTCCGGCTTCTATTTCCCGCTATTCAAGTGTTCTCGCTCGTAAAGAGTGCACTTGGACGTTGCAAGGGCTGCCGCCTCCGCACGCAGAGTGCCTGCATTGAGCACGTGACCGAGTAATTTCCGCCGCTTCGAGGCATCGCGCAACTGTAAACTACAGCGCACTCTGCCAAAGCTGGTGACAGCACTGAATGCACCCTCATCACTTCTATCCGGCTGGTGCAACAAACCCTGCCACCACTCTGGAGCCGTCAGTGGCGAATGCGTGGACAGGACCTGGTGAGGAACGTGCCCAAATGGCGCAAACAAGGCGTCCCCTGAGTGGAGGTCGGCGTGCTCGCCTCCGAACTCAAAGGTGCAGGTCGCGCCCAGCGAGACAGCCACGCCCAACCCATCCAGATTCTTGTCAACATGTTGCTTCAGAGACCCCCCGTGGCGGTAAAGAAGAGATACCAGGGAGTCATAGTTGACCGAGTCGAGCTGCTCGGCAAGTCTCGCTGTCTCCTCGGGGCTCAGCCGCTCGGGTGGGGCTGTGCGTATGTGCCGAGCCGTCTGCTGCGCCAGCGCATGCGCCCACTCCAACACGGGCACAGGCTCAGCGTTGGCATTGGTCTCGTCGGTGAACGGGTGCTGCCACACGCACAAGGGCCACGGCCTGTCCGGCGGCTGGTGCTCGCTACTCGCAAGACGTTCCCACTCATAGCTGCCTTGTGCAGCTCGGCAGAGGTCGGCGTAGAGTCGCAGCTGCTCCGTCGGGCCGAGCGCCGAGCGGATGAGCAAGGCCGCCCCGTCTTGTGTGACTCCCGCATGCAGAGCCTCGACTGGTCTGAGAACCTCGAGTCTCGAGCCGATGCAGCTGCATGCAATGAGCGAGAGCGCGGCGGCAAGCATTGTTGCCGCCCCGGCTGGCTCGCTGGCTCTCCTAAAAACAGACTCCTTTCTCTCCTCTGTGTACGAGAGAATATTGTGTGAGACTTTCCACTTCGTTCTCCGTTCTTCTGTCCCTCTCCCCTCTCCTGCAGCAGCAGAAGCAGGAGCACAAAAAGCTCAGGAGCATCAACACCTGCAGCCACCGCCACGTCTATTCATCTGGAGGCATGAGCTTCTTGGATCGGCCCCATTTCTATTAGGCACTATAAAATCTTACCCTTTGGTTTCTAGAAGGTGCTCAAACTGCAGGAAAGCCTCCTCATGTAGAGAGCTCGGCCGGCATGTGCTTATTTTTTCAGTTGAAGCTCGTTGTGACTCGCAATGTATTTTTTTACATATGTGCGCGCGACATCGCGAGCCTCGTGCATCAGCCCCGACATGGAGAACGGGCTCTGAGTCACTCAACGCGCTTTGGCTTTGACACCCAACATCCACACGAGCTGCAAGCCCCCGAAGCTGCACACATCCCCGCTTCTTGCTTCTTGCACACTCCCTTCTTGAGATTGCCACAAGTATCACAACAAAGGAACAAAGGAACCCATTCCCAGGGCACGGAACATGTTGACAAGAGCACACTAGATGGCATGCCGCAAGTGATGCGCGGCGAGCTCGCTCTCGCTCTCGAAGATCGTCGGCCTTGTCGCGGGCCTGCATGGTGTAGTTAGTGCCCTTTGTTTGGGCATCTCTGGGCGCGAGGGAGGCTTGGGCTTGGCCGTGGGAGCCATGGGGAACGTTGCGGGCCGCTTCACGAAGCGGGCCGTTCTACGAGGCTCATGCCTCTGGAGTAGAGGTCGGGTAGGTAGTAGTTGGTAGTGGCGACGGGCGGTCGGGAGGGTGGCGGCCGATGGCGTCTGACGGTTGTACGCTCTCGCTGCGCCTCTCGTGCCATTGTGGCGCTTGCACGACGGAGGTGCGTGTGCTGCAGGGCTCACATCCGGTCCGCTGCTTCTGCACTCACTGCCGCCACTTCCACGCCGCCGCCTTCGCCAGCCTGCTGCCGGTGGTGCCCGATGGGCGGCTGGCGCTTGGCCTTGGCGCTGCCAGCTCCGTCAACTACTCTTGCGGCGCTCTGGGGCGAGTACAGCGGTACTTTTGCGCGAGATGCTACTCAAATCTTGCTACCATTGCGCTCGGTACCGCACACGCCACCTCCAACACCTTCCTCAATATGGGAGCGCTCGAAGACGGAGATGTGGCACCAGAGATTGCAATGGGATGGGCACGACGCTTCGAGGCATGGGCGGAGAGCGAGCGCCCGCGCTGGCTCACAGCACGGCCATGGCCTTCGGTTGAGATGGGTGGACGTTTTTCACGGCCACCGCTTCCACCCGACGGCCGCGTGGCCGCCCTCACTGGACGTTGCGCATGCGGCGGCTGCGCTTACCAAGCAGATTGTGGCGAGGAGTTCCAGCTGCAGCACTGCTACTGCCGTCTCTGCCGTAAGATGTCTGGATCTGCATTCCAGACCTGGATTCCGGTACGTGACGCCCGACGCCCATGCATTTTTCAGCTGTTGTATGCTCTCTCCCATTTACACAAACCAGCACGTCAACTTTCATTGTGTGGTCATCCCAGGTGCGCCATGACAAGTTTAGATGGTTGCCAAGCTCCCGCGTCCGTCTGATCCGAACGACGCCCCATGGCCAACGTCACGTCTGCTCGGAGTGCGGCGGCATCCTCACCATAATCTATGACTCGCAGCCCAGTGCAGTATGGATAGCTGCAGGTACGTGGAGGAGGGCCCTTGCAGCTTGCAAGATATTGGGAATTTTGAGTGTGTGCGTGCAACGCCATGCCAGACGACTGCCGATCTGAGATAGACTGGTCGACCAATTATGCATGAGGTGACTCAATGCCGTCAATACCTCTCATTCCTCTCGCAAAATGTATGTTGCACTAGGTATGGTTGACGATGTCACGTGGCCCGCCGACCTAGGCTCTGCATTGCGTCGCACCATACACATATGCTGCTCCTTCATGCCGGTATGGTACGTGCTCCCAGAAGACGGGATGCCGCGTATCCCATCTGCGGGCTGATGCATTTCGCCGCTCCTCTTTTTCTGCATCTATTGTGGGCAGTCCTGCCGGATGCCCTACGCCCATCCGCTCGAACAGATTCCCGCTGCCGTCTCCGCGCCTCTTCTTGCCTCTTAGACCTCAGCCCAGAACCATAGACAATCATATACCTCGTGGCCATTTGCAATGGCAGGACCGTCCATCTTGCCAACAGCCTAAATACAAATGATGTGATTATTTCTGCTTCCAAGTTGCCGCAGTAGGGCGTCCTCGTCTAGAGAAAGGGATTTCGGATTTTGAGAGACCGTCGCATTTGCTTCACTCTGAAAGCTCTCCCCGTTCAGTCATCTATTGTTGTAACCGTGATGGTTGAAATAGTCAATCTTTCTACTCACCGCTACCAGCCGTGGCAACTGCCCCTTCTCGCAATTCGCAAGCCGCAGTTGTCTCTGTCCCGCCGTTGCGATCTGCCTTCGAACGGTCCAGGCCTATCATCAGACTTGGGCTCCACCTGGACTCCCGAACATGGGAGCCGTGTTTGGGCTTGTTTCTGGGTTCTGGGCGCCCGAGGGCTATGCTCATGCTAAACGCCCAAAGTTTGTCGCAGCTCTTGCTCGTCGCCGACCGTCGGGCGCCTCAATGACCAAGCCGTCCAGTGCTGCTCTGCCTCGTCCGCATCGTCCGGGTTCTCGTCGAAGAAGTCATTGATAAACTCGTTGACGGCCACCTCCTTCTTGTGCCGCTTCTTTATCGCCTCTACCTTGTCGAGGTGCCTCTTGCTGTCAAGATGAGTCTTCAAATTATTGCTACGAATGGAAAGCTCGACGGCGCACGCTCGGCAAAACAGCTTCGAGTGCAAAGCCTCCAAGAAATTGCCCGTTCTAATTGATCAACTTTCGAATGGATTATCTTAATTTTAAACACATTAGAAGTCAATTTCATATGTGCAAATGTATTGATAAGGCGATCGCATAGCTCTATAGCTTCTTCGCTAGCCTTTATAACCACATACATAATTACTCTCGATTTGTTTCGAGAGTTGTTCCACCATTTGTTTGTTGTATTCACGGCCACATTTTTTTTGAGACCTCCTCCCTTCGTTTGAAGTGAAGTGCGGATGCCTTCATCCCCTCCGCGCCAAACGAAGGGTACCAAATGAAGGCAAACGACCTTTGGTGATGAACGTGAGGGATGACCTAGACTTAGTGACTAGTGAGGGTGAGGAAGTTATTGCGAAGCTTATTGCTTGAATTTCGAACCTCAATTTGTTTGTTGGCCTTGGCCTTAGCCTTGATTTTGATTACGTATATGTAAACGTAATCGCATCTGAGATTAAATGTTGTTTGATAGCAGATTCTTATACATTATACTGTTACTGTTAAGCAGAAGAACCGAGAGCGGAGAGCCCCCACCCCACCCCTAACCCCCACCCCCACCTCCCACCCCCACCCGCCTCTCCGCCTGCCACCTGCCACTGCCGCAGCCCCGCGCCCCCGCGCCCGCGCCCGGCCCCGTGCTCGCTCGCTCCGCTCGTTGCTCGCGCGCTACGCGCCCTACGGGCGCCCTGTATTTATTGTTTATTGGCGACCCTCAATACAGGGGGCCTCCAAAATACAGTGAAATACATATGTATTTGGCCTCCGGCCAAATACGGTAAATACGTATGTCCCATCTACGTCTGTATGTCTGTATTTGGCCATCGTCCAAATACAGTAAATACGTGTCTCCCATCTAGGGTGGTTAAGCAGCTATTTCGGCGCTTTGGCCCAGCAGTAAGGAGATAGTAGTAAGAATGATGAACGGGACTATTTTTGGAGTAGGGAGGGGGTTGGGCCGGCCGGCCGCCCACTTGAACGCATCCTCTTCACCCTCTCCCGTCCTCTCTCTCTCTCCCTCTCTCTCCCCCCCCAAACCCCCCCGGCCCCGCCCCCTCTCTCCTCTCTCTGCCAGGTGGAAACAGCCCTGCAAGCCCGCGGAGAGCGAGCGTGGGAGCGCTGGAGAGTGCGCGTCCTTTCCAAGAGCCCTCAACCGTCCGGCTGGTTCGCCAAGTCTCGTGGCGTGCAAACGCTCGGGGTCAGACTGCCTTACGGGGTACGCGGAGTCCACGGAGTGCGCGCCAGTCAGGCGCCGCCGGGGGGTTCCTGCCGTTGGCAGCATGGGGTACACCCACCACCAACATATCTGCCTCGTAACCACCAGGTTGACGGAGGAGTGTCAGGGATGGACGGACATGGAGATGCGGACCGAGCAGCACTACTGGAAACACATGAGGGAGAGTCGCGGGATTCTGCCGCCTACGAGTCCGCAGACGAGGCGAACGAAGCGAAATCATTGTTGCGGGAGGAGCAAAGCGTTCCCGACCTGTGAGCTCACAGTACCTGAGATCATGCTGCCCAGCATCACACTTTGCGATAGTTTTTGCGATACATCTCTCACAAGACTTGACGGAGCAAGTGCGAGCGGGAGCCGATCACTCACAGGAGCCCCTCGCTAATGTCCTCTGCAGGTACCTGTCTGTTGAGCCACCTAATAGCACCATAATCACCCCCCATGAGCTCGTCTCAGAGTCAGCTCGGCGGAGATTTCTTGAGCTCATTTACTGGCAAGAGCCCATGCTAGTAAGCAGCTCCCTCTTGTTCATAGGATCGGGCAGGGTCGCTTCTGTTCACCCGATTCGCGGCACAGCTGCATCAATTTCATGAGTAATACCTCTCACACAAGCTGGGCCCCTCCGACATCCACGCAGGTCGGAATCATTTTCGGTTTGATCAATTGCATCTTTCTCCTAGTGTGTGTTGCAAAAGTGACACTGCTTTCGCTCCTTGCCAATGGGACTCTTCTCGCCATTGCGCTCTCAGCCGGCTACCGTACCGCTTCATTCCTCTATCATGCAGCGACGCATAAGACACTGCACGAGCGCGTCCGGCGAGAGATGCGGGAGCGAGCTGGTCTCGACTTCAATGAACACTTGTTGCCCTTACGCGAGCCCCCTGTGATCGCATGCCGTGCACACCTCTCACGTGTGGCAGGCGCGCTGGAGGGTGGGGCCAACGTGCTTTTGCAAACCATGTGGCAAGCTGTTATGCTGGAGAGCATCGGACTCACGCTACGCGTATTCGTCTGCGCGTATGTTCTCTCCAAACTTGGTGCTCAATTTGACGCACTGCAGTTGGCATGGCTAGCCTTCGTCACCCTCTTTACAGTGCCAAAGCTATGGTCACTTCGCCCGCCAATCGTTGATGAAAAGATAGCAATGGCACGCGTGCATGCACGCCATGCATGGATGGCCGCCAAGGAGCGGGTGCTTTCACAGATTCCGCCATCTGTTCTTGCCAAGGCGCTTTGACAAAGATTTGCTTCATCACATGGAGTCCTTAAATTTGGAATCTCTTCCCATACAGTGGAGCCATGCACAATGTGACAAGGGGCGCGCTAGCGACGAGGATTTTGTTTTCCGTGGCATGCCGCATCACATTTCGAAACGAAGCTGGCCTTGGAGTTGGAGTCACTTCCGCGTATGGTTTTGAAGCTTGCAATACCAATGGTCGAGCTGTAAGCACTGAGTGCGCCGCTTAGTTTCTCTTTGTGTTCGTCGCCACGAGGTGTGTTCTCGCCAACTTTGTTTTCGTCATTTGTCTGTCGTTGAACTTGTCGTTCCATGCATGCAAGGGACACATGATTTCAAGGGAAGGCCACTCCGCTCCTTGGAACAGACACGTGTTGTTGTCCTCTTGTGGAACGGGAGAATGCGGGTGCTTGAGGCTGTTGCTTCAATTTAACCAAACTTAAAGGATGTCATGACCTAGCTAACCCTACCCTACTAGCTAATTGCTCACAACTTTTCCGCCTTGGACCTTGGAACTTAACTACCCTAACGAAAGGAGCCGAGTGGGGCTGGGGCATGTGCATACGTATGATAGCCCTATACGGGGGAAGGCACTGCCACCCCTTCGACCTTCGATGCCCATGCATGGAGAGGGCGACGCGCAGCACTGGCAGTGCACTGGGGCACTGGGGCATCGCGGCGCAGGCAGCGGCAGGCAGCTAGGGAGACAGACGTACAGAGCAGAAAGCGCGGGAAGTGCGTTCACTTTTATTTTCGTTCTCTCCGCCGCCTCCAACTGGTGCGGCGCCTCCAGCTCGCCTCGCGCCGCGCCTCGATATTCTATATGTTTGGCCGCATGCATCCGTGTATTTCAAGGTCAAGCCATCCCAGATACTCCTCGCACGTAGCAGCAAGCTAACCTCCGACACCGTGAGTTTCCGCGCGGCTTATTTCTCATATTGGCCATACTCTCCTCTTCTGGACCTCGCACACGGCCCCGTCTGCACGCGATTTTACCACTCTCTTCTCGTCTGGAGATGTCCTCCGTGCTGCGGGTTCTCGTCGGCGAGGGCGGCCCGAGCGACGAGGAGCTGGAACGGCTGTGGAGGGCCCATGGGCAGGACGTGGGGGCGGCAGCCGATGCTTACTTCCGATCCCTAGAGCAGCAGACCGCCCCGTACCGCGCCCCCGCCGCGCCAGCCTCACCGTGCCGCGATACTCTTCCCGCCTCTTCGTCAAGAGGGGAGACTTGCTGGCCTCTCAGGCTGGGCGAGTGCGTGGTGGACGGCATCTCGCTGGTCAGGCAGGCCGATGTGACCCCGCTACACCCCGGTGAAGAGCTCGAGCTCGTCACCTCCTCGCTCGCCGCCGGACAGGCCAATGGGGCAGGCAGACAGGGCAAGCAGCGCAAGATTGATCAGACGGTCAGGTTCCGCAGGACAGGCAACGATCCCAAGGACCGGGCGCACCCACTTGCCGAGGCACCAACCTTGGGCCGGCTACCCGCGCTGGTCGCACAGGCCCTTCTGCCCCTGCTTGCCTCGGGGAATCTGCATGTCCAAGCCACGGTGGCCAGACAGCCGGCGGCATTGCAGTTGCTGAGCACCATCCACGTGCGCCTGGTTTTATTCCTGGAACGGGGCATTTTTGGTGGTGATCTGGCAGCACGGCGCGCCGAGGTAGCCGATCGGGTCGGCTCAAATTTTCTTATCAAAAGCAGCGGCAAACCCATCGGGGGGCGCGCCGCCGGAGGTTCGGGTGGCATGGTTGGCGAGCTGACAGAGGGCCGTGCTCTGATGCGCTTGATTGACCTCGTGGGACTGCAGGCAGAGGGACCTCCCGCGGCGCTTGCTCATGCTGATGCTGTAATGGTATCGGAGGACCAGTCGTCGCGCTCGAACACGACTAGGCCGAGTGTTATGTCAACGCCCGCAACCAGGGAGGCTGCAACACATACAAATGATTCGATAGCCGATCAAGAAGTATTGGATACTGATTTGAGGAGCTCCCCTTCAGATGGCGATGGCGATAATGAGATGGACGTTCATCCCGGCTCGTATGCGCCAGAATGTATGAGAGACGATTCGCACGATAAGGCGGGGGAAGTGATCGTGACGGCTGTGGAGGCATCTCCCGCGGGCTCGGATCTTGCATCCCGTTTTCGGGAGGGGACAATGCAAGTAGAGACGATCTGCACTAGTAAAACAATGCCTCTAATGCACTCCGCGGACGAACCCGTTTCCAACCAAGAAGTACAGTCGGTGCCGGGTCAAACGGACGCGAGTCTTGCGATGTGCCATGACTCGGATAGAGCAACACAGGATAACTCTGAGTTGGGCGAGGCGGCGACAACTGTACCTGGTGTTGGAGTGAGTACAAGAGAGCCTCTAGCCGAGCCGCCCTCCTCGCGCTCGAGACGAAACGAAATTGAACCCGTGACCACCGACCACGTTCGCATCTCCCCCCCCTCATCCACATCTGACTGTGTGCATATTGTCGCTTCAGTGGCACACACAATTGTTGGGTGCAAACCTTATAGAAGTGGGACAAGATGTAGCCAAAATGTCGCTCCTAACGTCCTTGAACTTTCATCGCTTGGGGAAGTGTCCTCGCAAGGCGAGCCAGCTCTGAGCAACCTGGACGGCAAGCTTACAGAGGTGAGTGAGACCATTGTCAGGAGAGAGGCTGGGGTCGAAGACAACTGCATTAAATTCAAGGAATTCCTTGGGGTGCAGGATGCACCTGGCGCAATGGAAGACGATAGTGAAAGCACGGATGTACCCCGCCTGCGGGCATCACCTGACGAGTCGCAACTCTCTTCTGCCGCCACGAGCGCGGGTAATGCACCAGTGGCCCCATCCACTGTGGTCTCCGAAGTTTCCAAAACTGAGAACTACTTGGCGGCCGACGCCGAAGATCCCCCCGTGACTGAGGCCGTCAGCGCGCAGGAGCTGGCCGCTACAGCTTGTCCACAGCGAGAAGCACCCTCCCATGCCTCCGAGCCCGTCACCTCCATTGCATTTCCTGGCGTGGTGTTCCCCGAGTGCCCAAGAGCAGCCGACGTAGCCAGGGAAGCGGCTTCAAATGACGCATGCCGAGAAGAAGCCGGCGCCCCGCAAGATCGCCCGAGCTCCGCCGGCCGATTCGAGCTTTCGGCCGAGGTGCGCGAACGAATTGAGCGCAATCGGCGAGCTGCTCTGCTGCGTCGTCAGGGCTCAAGTTCAACGAACGAAACGGGGGTCCCTTGCAATCAACGTGCCGACTTTCAGCCACCCACGCTTCCATCCGGCTCAGTCGAAGACGTGGCTCCGCCGGTTGAGTTGAGCGAGGAGCTTCGCGCCCTTGTCGCCGCCAAGCGAGCGGCAGCTCAACGTCGTCGGGCTGAAGCTGAGGCGGAGCGTCGAGAGCGAGAGGCCGCGGCTGAGCGACGCGCAGCGATTGCTCGCTTAGGGCCACTCAAAGCCGGGTTTCTCATGGCTAAACAGGCGGCGAAGGGCAGCGGTGCGCAGATTGGCACAAAGCTCGGCCCGAAGCTCGGCCAAGCGACGGGGATGCCAATGTCGCAGCATAATGGCGAGGCGGGTCGTCCATCAGCGACGATTGATGTTTGCGAGGCTCCCAATTCTGGAAGCCACCACGACGGCGTTGTGGCCAGCAATGAGGGTAACGCGGTCTCCTGCTCCCATCCAAATAGTGAAGGCGCTGAGGGCGTCAATGTGGACGCAGAGGAGCTTTCCACCGAGGAGCTATGTGACATCTACGAAGGGCTGAGCGCCACAAGTGCAAGCCTGGCCAGTCTCGACCCGCCGCCCACTCTCCGCACAGAGCTCCACCCGTACCAGAAGCAGGCTCTCTGGTGGATGTCGCAGAGGGAGGAACGAGAACACGCCGACATGGTGACATGGCGTCGCTACGTCCTTGCTGACGGCACGGCCTTCTATGTTGAGCCCCGAACGGGCGCTGCGAGTCTTACCCCTCCAAAGGGCGAGGGAGCTGCTAGAGGTGGGATCTTGGCAGACGCGATGGGCTTGGGTAAGACCGTTCAGATGATTGCGCTTCTTCTACATGACCGTTGGAAGTTGCACATGCAGGCGACGGCTGAAGTTGTTGAAGGAGACGGAGGTGGCTCCGCAGATGTTCCGAACGGTGCCGATGGTGCCAAGAACGAGTCCACCGCCGGGCGTGAAGAGGACGACTGCGAAAGCTTTTCAATGCACACCTCCGAGGATGATGGGTTTGTTCAAGATTCGGGCCCGAGCGCTGTTGCGCAGGCGACAACCGCCTCGGCAAAAAACGCATTCCAGGCGCTGATGGTACAGAGATCAGGGCTTGGAGTAGCCCCGCAGAGCAAGGTTTCGAGCAAGCGTTCTGCTTCAGGGACTAGAGATGTACGCAACATCCGACCGCGGCGGAACGACGGCGAGGCCGCAGTCGGAGCGGACCATGCGCCTGCACTGTCGTTGCTGAAAGCAGTCGTTGGTACAACCTCCACCCAGCCTCCACGCATGCAGACAAGCGCGGGAATGATCGATTCGACCGGCACTAGTAAAGACAAAAGCTCCCGGTTGGTTGCCAAAGGCGGAGTCTTGCGACGCGCGCGCGATGCGGGGCGAGCGGGCGGTGCCACCCTCATAATCTGTCCCACATCTCTCCTGGGCCAATGGGCCGATGAGCTCCAGCAGCGAGCCGGCTGCACAGAGGCTTCGCGCGGTGCGGGTGGAGGTCTGCAGCTCCTCTTCTTCTACGGCGGCAAACGGGAGGAACTCCCCCCGGTCCTCACCTCGTGCATGGTGGTCCTCACGAGCTACGGCACGGTGGCATCCGAATGGGCACAAACGATCGGTGCGAGTAGTCCTGCCGCTTTGGTCGGCAGCCGTCGGCGCGTTTCTAGTAGCGGCGCCATAACCTCGCCTTTGTTCAGTGTAGTATGGCGCCGAGTCGTCTTAGATGAAGCTCACGCCATCAAGACGCACACTACCCAGGTAGCCAACGCAGTGTTTGCACTTCGTGCTGAACGTCGATGGGTGATCACAGGCACACCCATTCAGAACTGCGTGGGAGAGCTCTTTTCGCTCCTCCACTTCCTCCGTGTGCCCGGCCCTGCCGAATCGATGGGCGAATGGTCGCAGGCGATGGCGCAGCCTGGACGGCTCGCGCTACTGCAAAGGATACTTCGGCCCCTCATGCTACGCCGAACAAAGGAGACGGTGGATGCCTCTGGCAAGCCCATACTCCAGCTACCTCCTCGGCGCAGCAAGCTTGTACGCATCCCCTTTTCGCCCGCTGAGGCCGACTATTATCGGGCCCTTCATTCTAGGTCCAAGACACAATTCGATGCATACGTTGCCGAGGGCAAACTTCTGTCGAATTATGCGTCTGTTTTGGAATTGCTGCTTCGCCTCCGCCAAGCGTGCGATCATCCGTACCTCGCACAGTCGCGTGGTGGGCTTGGTGCGAGCCGGAGCGTGATTTCGAAACGAGTCAGCGAGGCAGGAAAATCGTCGTCTCATGCAACAACGCTCTTGAATAAGACGCGAGCATCACTCGCCGCTACAACCCAAGGCAGTGAAGGTGGAAGCGACAACACTGCTACTAGTTGCATTGCAGCTACGGCGGCCGACTCATCGGCCGAGGCAGACGAATGCCCGGTCTGTCTCGACCCAATCGATGATGCAGTCCTCACCTCGTGCCTGCACACATTCTGCCGCGAGTGCATCTTACACGTGTTTGGCGAGGCAAAACGAGCAGCTTGCCCGCTCTGTCGCACGGTTATCATTCGAGGCGAGCTTACTACGCTTCCTCGCTCTTCGCGCTTCACGGTCGACCTGAACGATGGCACTGCGTGCGCGTCCTCGGCAAAAATCGATGCCTTGCTGTCCGAGCTCCGCGCCGAGTTCGAGCGCGAGAAATCAGAAGCGCAGACTGCCGCCCGAAAACCTGATGCAGGCAAGGATGCCGACGATGAATTAGGAGGTTCGCGACGGCCCCTCAAGGCGGTGGTGTTTTCTCAGTGGGTGGGGATGCTCGACCTCGTGGAGGCGGCAATCGCCCGTGAGCTTAGTGTCAAGACTGTCCGCTTGGACGGGTCTCTCTCACTTGATCGACGGCGAGAAGTCCTTGCCGCCTTCCGAGAAGACCCGAAAGTGAGAGTAATGCTGCTCTCGCTTCGCGCGGGGAACGTAGGCTTGAATCTGACATCCGCTCAGAGAGTCTATCTATTGGATCCATGGTGAGAAATGCAGCCTCATAAGCTTCAGCGTGCATGCCTTCCATAACTTGCATGTTAGCCTAGCGATGCGACCTCTTTACTCGAAACAAGCACAATCTGCGTTGTGCTACTTAACTCTGTCGTTTGCACTTGCGTAGGTGGAATCCGGCCGTCGAGGAACAAGCTCTCAATCGCGTCCATCGTATCGGCCAAATCGATGAAGTAGTCGTCGTCCGGTTGGTAGTCCATGGCACAGTGGAGGAGAAGATGCTCGAGCTACAAGAGCGAAAGCGGCGGAACTCCAACTTGCTCTTGGACGACGCAGCCGGCGGCAAAGATGAGGAGGCGGCTCGGCAGCTACGTATGCAAGACCTTGCGCTATGCTTTGCTTGAGCACACAGTGGGCTGCAGCTATATCTTGCGCGGATAATTGAATGGATTGTTTAGACCTCACGACGAAGCTTCACAAGATTCTGGTTGCACGTGCTTTCCAATGGCCAGAGCGGCTGCACCTGTGAGTCTCTTGATTCGTTCGTTGGGTTGTTTCGCGGTCCCGAATATTGATGGTGGAGAGGTGCGGGGGGTTCGTCGCACTCGTGCACGCAGCAACATGCCAACTAGAAAACTTTTTGATGCATTCTCAGCACGTGCGCGCGCGCCAACGCTGTCGTTAAAACGATAGGGTCATGGAGCGCGCGCCGCTGCCCCTTCTGCCGCTGCTCCCTCTTGTCCTACCGAGACGACTAGAACCTCAGAGGTCGCGTTCCTTCGAAAGAGGACCCTATGACTATGATCCGCCAGCTCCATCCACACCACCACAGCTACCAACAACACGTTAGCGCCGGAGGGGAGCACAGCTCAGGGGGCAGGCAAGGCTGGGGCATGGCCCTAGCCCCTCCTGCCTCTCCCTCGCTGGCGCTCCGCGCCCCTGCAGGTCGACTAGAGCTGGCTGGGGGCTCCTAATCAGGAGAGCCCAGGAGGGAGAGGGGTTGGTCAGAGCGATGGGCTGGCCACGACAAGCTATAGGGCGAGCGAATCAGGCAAGCTTGTGGCTTGTGGGGAGAGGAATGGGTCACAAGGGCAGTGTGCTCGTAGCCAGCCATAGGGCATGCCAGGAGCCAGGAGGATGGGTGGTTACTCCCCCACAGCGGTGGCGAGGAGTGGAGAGAGGGGGGGCTCGTGGGGCTCGTGGCCCCCAGCTGGGCCATGGGCGAATGCCAAGTATAAACTTAGTTCGATCGGCCGGTCGCCCATCAACACCCCCGTTTTCGAGGATTCTTGCCCCCGGTGAGTTACTGTACGAATCCCCCCACGTTTGCTATTCAACGTTGACCCTCCTGTGCCTGTGCTCTAGGGCCGCCCCACGCTACATCTGCGTCTGCCTGTCGGCTCAGGGGGGGAGGAGGACTTGGGGCGATGGGCTGGCCGCGAGAGGCGTGAGCGAGCGAATCAGGCAAGTTTGTAAGGTAGAGAGTGGGTCAGCAGAGCCGTCTGCTCCTGGCATGCCAGGAGAGTGGGTGATTCCTCCCCCACAGCCACAGCAAGGGAGGAGTGGAGAGAGGCGGGGGTTCGTGCCCCCCCACGGCCATGGGTGAACCAAGTTGGAACCAAGTATAAACAGAGTTCTTGGGGCTGAGAAGATACGTTGTGTCCAATTTGCTAGTGGGGTTGGCTAGGTCATAAACACAGGCGGCTGTAGACAGTTCTAGTACTAGTACTTTTGGTATTCGTGTGCGATTGAGGTTTGTGAGTACTTGTCGACCGGGTCCCTGTTCTTGAGACTTATCGCCGCCTTACCCATGCAAGACCCAGCTTCGCAGCCTACTGCCGTGTATCGCGTCAGGACAATCATCAGGTTTTAGTCACGGAGCGGTCAGGTCTTGGCAGGTCAAATGTTGAGCCGACTACACCATACGTGTCACCTCCGAGGCGACAAAGTGGGCGGAACTTCTCGAAGTCAATCGCCGGCTTACCGCGCCCCTCCCCAAGAAAAGTGGTGACAGACTTGGCCGTATGCACGAGCACAACTTCGCCAAGAACAAGGGTCGCTGATACCTCGCCCCTCGTGTTCAGCATCTCGTACTTGTGGACGAGCTTGCACTCAAAGTGTACAGCCGATTCGGCTACCCGTGGTGGCCTCACACGCAGCGATGGCTTACGCGTGAGGCCCGATTCATCGAATTCGTCCGTGCCGCGCGGGAATGTGCCGCAGCAATGATTTGCGGCCTCGACAAACCAGTCTGACATGATATTGACTACAAACTCACCGGTGTCCTCGATGTTGGCCAGCGTGTCCTTCTTGCCGTCGGGAGAATTGCGGTTGCGGCAAACCGAGAAGCCGATCACAGGCGGGTCATGGCCAAAGCAACCGGAGTATGAATACGGCGCAAGGTTGCCCTCACCGTTTGGCGACATTGTGGAGACAAACGCGATTGGCCTGGGCGCGTACGCAGAGATCATCAGCGGGTACGCAGAGGTGAGCTGGCTTGGGTCGAGCGTGTAGTGCGCGTCTGACTGCTCGCCCCACGGTGGCGGCTGCTTCTCGCCCGGCTGCCACGCCGGATGGGGCGGCGCCACTTGGAGCGAGGGACGGCTCGAGAGCAGCAGCGGTCGCAGCAGCGCGATCAGGCGGGGCAGTGCAAAGGCTGCGGTGAATCCAGCAGCTGCACCAATCAGCTCTGGCCTCATGCTCGTAGAGCTGGAGGAGGTGGGAGAGGAGAGGAGGAGAGGAGAAAGAGAGCGAGCGAGCGAGTTCGCGAAAAGAGTGAGAGGGTTTAATGGAGAGGGAGGGGAAAAGGGGGGGGGGGGGGGGGGGGGGAGCGAGGCGAGCGGCTGCGATCGGGAGGAGAAGAGAGAAAGGGCCGAGAGAGAGGAGAGGAAGAAGAGCAGAAGATGGGAGAGACGAGAAAAGGAGATTCGAGAGAGGGCGAGGGTGAGGAGAGGGAGAGAGAGGAGAGAAAATAGATGTGATACGGGGGGAGAGAGGGGACGGACTCACTCGTAGGAGGAGAGGATGAATATGAGGAGGAGAGGAGGAGGAGGAGAAGATGAAGGGAGTGAGTAGAGAGTAGAGAGAGAAGAGAGAAGAGGCACACACGGTGTGAAGCGGTGTGTCGTGTGGGAATAGATGAAGGAAATTATGAGTATGATGGACGGAAGCGCCGGGGTGCGAGAGAAGAGGAGAGAGGGACCATGGGAACAGAAGGATGAAAGTCTCGTTATATGTAGAGCAGACGCTGCAGATAGATACAGTGTGGGGCGCCGCCGCGCGGCGAACATTTTGTTTTCTCTCTTCACTCTTTTCCTCTCGTCCGACATTTTATTGTTGATGGGGAGGGTGGGGAAGGAGGAGAGGGGACGTGTCCAGCCCCAAACCTTTGGGGCGAC
>CM030934.1:4323534-4338603 GCA_018136815.1 Isochrysis galbana
GGCGCCCCCGTCCCCGTCTTGAAGGCTCTCAAGGGCCCGCTGTAGTGCTGCCCTCTCCGCTTCGCGCCCGAGCGTCGCCCCGACTGCCACACGGGGCCCACGCCCGGCAGCTCCGCTCACCACGACGCTGGCACGGTGCGAGATCGAGGGAGAGGACCTTACGGAGGTCCCCGAGTTGCGCGCAGCGACGGAAGGAGAGAGGCTCATCAGCCGACGCTCTACCATCGCCGCAAGGTCGAACGCGCGCTGACGCGTTTCAACAGGCGTGAAGATTGGCAAGGGGTCGGCCCGCCCCTTCACCGTGATGGGGGCCAACGCCGCGAAGGTACACGCATTTGGTGGCACAGCCGAGCTAGTCTCCTCGTCCACGAGTATGCTTTTCTCGAGCTTCTCTGCCGCCTGCATGAGCCTGGCCGCCATGTTGACTGTGGAGCCCATCAAAGTATACTCACGCCGAATGTTGCATCCCGCTTCGCCACAAAACACACGCCCAGTTGTCACGCCCACGGCGCACCCCAGCGATCTCGGCTCCTGGCCTTCTATCAGAGGTGCGGACACAGCTTTGAGCGCCTCGGCAGCCTCGACGGCGGCACAGACGGCTCGCGAGACCTCGTCCTCATGCTGCTGGCCCGGCAAGCCGAAGGCGATGAGAAACCTCGTCCCTTTGTCATCGGTGATGAGCCGGAGGATCGTCCCACCCCGGCCGGTGAAGGCCTCCTGGACTGCTCTCACGGCCGCATGGGTCGAGCCCAGCTGGGCGGGCTCGCACGGTCGGTGGCCCAAACCGAGCAGCTTGAGGAAAACTGTGGTGATGACTCGGTGCTCAGACACCCAAAGGCCTGCCTGCCCCGCGGCGAGCCGCTCGTCGATGAGAGGAGGGACGAAGCAACGGAGCGCGCGCAGCGCTTCGGGCTCAAGCTGTGGGCGCTCCGACACGCCATCCATAGACTGGCGCACACTTGACTTGAGATCAGAGCGATCGCTCGGGCTAGCTGCAACAGATGATTGCTTCATCATCACCACAGGGACGTGCAAGAGCAACGTGCGGACGCTGTTCTGCGCAGACGGGAAGATCGCTCCTGTTGATTCGGCCGACCTACGTCGAAGAGGAGGGTTGGCGCGGCGCATATGACTACGGAAGGCGTAGCTGGGGCTAGGGCTCCTCGGCACGTCGGCGGCCGCCGACTGCATGCTGTTGAGTGCCCACACGCCGTTGACGGTCCTGCGCACCACCTGCCTTCCCGACTTCGACTGCGGTGAAGCAGGCGCCGGCACGCGGGTGCGCACGTGGCGATAATCCGGGCTCCACGGCTGGCTGTGGCTCGAGCGCGAGACGGAGGCGGAGGAGCGCGGAACTGAGCGCCGCACACCGCCTCCTGAGCGCTGCGGCAAGTGCTTGGATAAAAGCAGCCCGCCGTTGCCCACCGGCACACCCATGCGCAGGATATCAGCGGCGTCCGAAGCGAGCTCAGTTTGCCCATCAGGGAGAGAGTGGCGCTCCGGAGAGGCGTTGCGCAGCGAGCCCATGAAGACGGAGCGGCGGCCGTGCGGCTGCTCCTCCGATGACGAGCTGAGGCGCTGTGGTGCGCTGCTAGGCACTGGCATCCTGCCTTGGGCCTCGAGCTGAACGAGCAGCGCACGCGCCTGACGAGAGAGCGCGAGCTGGCCCGATGCCGCCAGGTCGGTGGCAATAGCCATCTGCTCGATTGGCTCGCCGGCCACGAAGTACTCCCATCTTCCGCCCTCACCGCCTACGCAGAAGGCCGACATGGCGCCGGCGCCGATGCCCACATGCAGTGTGAGCCGTACACCCTCAACTGGCGAGAAGTCATTGAGCTCGTTGAGCAGCTGTATGCAGCACTTGACCGCGCGGACGACGAGTGCACCGATGGGGGCTGAGCCACGGGGACAGACCGGCCCCTTCTCGCCCCCATAGACCGACTGCCCGAGGTCGCTCTTACGACTGTTGATGGCAAGGCTCAGCCGTTCGGCCACAGGGCCGCTGCCTGTATACGCCGACGCGATAGGTAGCAGCTCGTCGGGCGCAGGTGGGTCGCGCCAGACGACCTGCAGCGCGTCGCCCGCGAACTTGATCACGTCGCCTCCCGTCTCGGCCACCACCTTGATGAGCTGCTCGAAGTAAGAATTCATGTACTGGTTGAGCAGCTCCGCGCCGCGCCGGCCCGACTCGTTCTTCAGCTTCTCGGAGAGTGCAGTGAAGCCAGAGACGTCGACAAATGCGACGGCGCCAAGGAAGTCCTCCCTCCACGGGGCGTGGGGCTCGATCGGGTCAGCCACGATCCGGTCGACTAGAGAGGAGGGGATGTATGAGAGCAGGTGCTGCTCAGCATCGCGAAAGATGTCAGTCGCTGTCGCAGAGGAGAGGCGCGGGCCGCGAGGCTGCTGTGCGGCAAAGATCTGCGCCACACGCAGCTTCTTCATCGAGGCGGCCGAATGGCTTTTCCCCCTACCCCCTTGGCAGCCGAGCGATCCCGCTCGTGGGTGTGCTGCTCGCTCTCTCGCTATGCTCCCCCCCCCCCCTCGCCCCTCCCCCTCTGTGCCAAACTCCCTCCCGTCTCTCTCTAGCACGCAGATGGCATGCCGCTCCCTCGCGCCCTCTCTTTCTCTCTCTCTGTCTCTCTCGCGCGCCCACGCTCGCTAGCTTTCTCTCTCTCCACTCCTTTCTTTTCTCTCCACACCCCCTCTGGTTTCTCGCGCGCTCGGTCGCTCACTGGCCTTCCTTTCCCTCCCGCACCCCCCCCCCCCCCCGCCTCCCTCTCTCTCTCCCTCCCTCTCTCTCTCTCTCTCTCTCTCTCTCTCTCTCTCTCTCTCTCTCTCTCTCTCTCTCTCTCTCTCTCTCCCAATCTCATCATCCCCCTCTCTCCCCGGTCTTTCCTCCAGCCGCTCCCGTTGAGACTCCAAGAACTACCCCTCGAGTCTCTTCTTCTCCCTCTCTACATAACTGCTGCCCCTCTCTAGCTCCCTCTCTCCCCCTGCCCTCTTTTCGATGAAATCATCATCACCTCCCGGATACAGAAGAAAGGAAGGAACACACTCTATCATTTCCTTTGCTCACCACACTCCTTCACCCAGCTCACGAGAGAGAGAGCATATCTCTCTTCTCTCTCTCTTCTCACCGCCTCCCAGAAGATCCGTGGAGCCCGTGGCTGGATACAATAAAGATCTAACGCGGGGTAGAGAGGATACATTAACCCACCGCGCGGGGAGGGGAGAGAGAGAGCGGCGCGAGAGCGAGTCTCGCGCCGTTTCAGCGGTTCGACGAGTACAATACTCACTCTCCCCTACAAAAAAAGGGTGGCGAGGGGACCGGTCGACGAGGCCGAGGAGGGAGCTGTTCACGGCGCGGCCTCAACCGACAGCGCAACGGCTGCCCCCCCCGCCCCCCCCTCCCCTCCCCTCCCCTCTCCCTCCTCCCTCCCTCCCCCCTCCGCCCCCCCCCAAGCCCTCGGGCTCGGCCCTGAAGCGAGAAGCGAGGCGGTTGGAAGCGGCGAGTCCGGATTCGGATCACCGACGGCGGCGCCCCCCGCTGCCTTTCGATAGAAAACATGAGTTTTACGTAGGCCCAGTCTACGCGACCGCCGATCGATCGCGAATCCAGACCCTTATTCTCGCTTTTCGAAAATGGAGAGTCTGCATTCCAAAAACAAGGGTTGACAAGAGGGGGTCGAAATCAAGACCCCACTAGCAACTCTTGTTTTTTTTGCGGAGCAACCCCCCCCCCCCATGCCCCATGCGCGCCCATCTCGCGGCGCCGTGCCAGTCGGTGCTACAGGGACACCGCGAGTTGGCTCCGGCCAGAATTTCGATTGAGACCCACCCAAATTTCGTTTCGAAAGTTCGATGATCTCTGATCACTACCCACATTTCGAGCCTTGTCCACCCAAATTTCGATCAAAATTTTCCGCACAAGTACACTCGCCGCTATCGGCTATATGGGCGGCTCGGCGGCTAGCTGACGGATCCGAGGTTATCACTACCTCAGATGGGAGCAGAAGGGACGGAAGGGAAGCGGCGAGAGGCGCGGCGAAGGTAGGGGACAGGCTCATGAGGGGCTCACCCGCCTCCAGAAGTGGCAGGGAGGCGGGCTTGGGAGAGGCAGAGCGAGGCGATGAAGCAGACATAACGAGGGACGAGGGCGAGAGCGGGGCGAGTGAGAGTGCGGACGACGGTTGTCGAGGGATGTGTTGTAGAGTGAGTGTTGTTGACGAGTAGCGAAGGCGAGAACGGGACGAAAGCGAGAACGGACGAACGAGAACGAACGATACGACAAAAGGACGACTACCAAGGACAAACTGTCACGCTCACTCAACCCTAACCCCACTTCCCCTCACATTCACGTATCCTTCCCCACTCAAACGGGGAAACACGGGGAATGGAAAAACAAGGAAGAGAAGCCGACAGGAGAGCGACGGGGCGATGGGAGGGGAGCGACGGTACGACGGAAAGGCCGATGCGATCGACAGTTACGAGGGGAGAATTAGTAGAAGTAGGGAGGGAATCTACAAGACTTCCCGTGCACTGATGATAACAAGGGCGCGGGGGTAGGCAAACCGTTGGGGAAAAACCCACGACGGCAAACACCTGCGAGGATGAGCGCGGGGGAAAACCGCGGCAAGGAGGGACCCAGGCGATCGCAAAGCAAAAGGACCAGGCCTGGGAATCAGGACGCACGGGCCACAAGGAGGCGCTAACAGGCAAGGAGCGAGTGATGAGTTACGAGTGACGAGCGGCGCGTATAACGCCTATCGAGTAAAGAACGACTAACGAGTAAAGTCAAAGGCCGCGGACGAGGTCGATCGCGAATGCGACACCCCCTGCTAGAATCGAGCTTCCATGCAAGAGAGCAATGAGCGAGACAAAACCACACGAGGGGGGGAGCAAAGACGAAACAGCTAAACGAAAGGGCAGCCACACCCGTCCGGACAGTTAGGTGAAGAATCGGCGGTCGGCACGGCAGTCCGCAAGACCGCAGGATTCAGCATAATAGTCCCCTCTCTTCTCTCTGACGGATCCGAGGTTACCACTGCCTCAGATGGGAACGGAAGGGACGGAAGGGAAGCGGCGAGAGGCGCGGCGGAAGTTGGGGGGTGGCCAATGACGGGCTGGACCACCTCCTCAACAGAGAAAGGCGGGAGGACGGGCTTGGGCGAGGGCGAGCGCGACGACGGAGCGGACATGGCTGGGCGGATCGGGTTGGATAGGCTGGGGCTGAGGGCTTGGAGAGGTTTGGTATTGAGGTAGTGTTGAGAACGAGGGACGAGAACGGGAACGAGAACGATAATTAACTTCTTAATAGTCTCACCGCACACGCGGCCGTGGACCCTCTACTTTCTACTCACGCAGCAAAACTTTCTACACCGGATACCACATTCACATGAAGGATTTTATTCGCCGCGCCTCGCCTCCAGGCCACTGCCGACGCACACTCAAACGACGCGCTCGGCCGACGGCGGGCGTGGGGCGGGGAGGGGAAGACGGAGGGCGCGACGGAGAGGCCCAGGGAGAAAGTGCGGGGAGGAGCAGTCTCAACTAACCGCTGCTCCAGCCTCTCTCCACCCCACCTTGTCGCTCTCTTGCTCGGCTGCCGTGCCACAGATTTCAAATGGTCACTTGTCGTCGCTGTGGCCGCCTGTTTGCTTCGCGTGCCCAGCACAAGTGCGAGCCGCTGGCCGAGGCACCCTCGCCCTCCGGCTCTCCGGCTCGTCTGATTGCATCGGCGATGCCCAGTTGGGCTCTCGCAGTCGCTGAGGAAGCCCGAGCGAATCGGCGGGCCCAGGCACCCAGTGTGGCTGTACCTGCCGCAGCGGCTGCGCCCGCTGGCGAAGTCGTCAGCGCCCGGCTCAGCACGCCTGCCGAGAGGCTGCAGAGCGCCTATGAGGCCGCCCATCTAGTGCGAACCCATTGGACTCGCCGCCGAGACAACCCAGCCGTTCCGGGCACAAAAGTGGCACTGCGCCCGAAGGGAAAGCACCGCCACCAAGCGCCTCCTTCAAGCCGCCTTTCTCTGGCGGCCGTTTCCTCACCACCTTTTCGCGCCCCTCGGGCCTTTGCGCCGCCATCCGAATCCGACCCAACACACGCAGAGCCTAGCCCCTCGCGGTTGGATGGATCTGGACAGAGTGCCGGTGTGCGTACTTGCGCGCACCCGTTGCAAGCACACGTGTATGGAGGTGGCGTCCTCCATGCAAGCACAGCAATGCGCGGTGAGATCGTGGCGACGGTGCCTGACGAATCTCGCCGGCTACCTCGACGCTCCATGCCTAACCGCGACATGCTAGCCTCAGGCGAGCGCGAGCAGGCTCTACAGGCGGTGCTCGGATGCTCAACAACTACGCATGCGCAAGATGCAAACGGGAATGCTGTGGACACAGCAGCACGGCCTCTTTCCAACACTCCAGATTGCCTCGACGCTCTTCCGTGCTCGACGAATGATACCTGGACAGCACGGGACGCACATGACGCTCGCTGCACTATGACGGCTGGCGCGGTGCCTAGCAGTCATCATGTGGAGACTGCTCAGTGCACATGGGCGGAGCGCCGGACGGCTGCTGGTGCGCAAGTTACCTGGCCCTCATTAGGAGGGCTGGGCGACGGCAATGAGCCCGAAAGGCCAGAGCGCTCGCAGTGCCAGACACGGCCGACCGCTACAAGTGGTACCGAGGCACCTATGGCCTCTGATCTCTTCGATCGAGAGGACGTGCTCAGGTGGGGCAGAAGAGGATTGGATTCCAGCCGACGTGCCAACGATGGGGTGGGAGAAGGTGCTTCAAGTGTGGTCCGTTGTAGTGAGCACTCACCACGAGCACTCTTTCATGAGCCTTGCATCGGCGCAGCAGGGGCACCTGGCGAACGATCGACATCCCCGCTTGGGCGAGCCGGCAGCCGTGTGGAGACAGCAATCGCCACAGCTCTGAGATTGCCTTCAGATTTGATGACGAGAACGACGCATGCGCGATTGAGCGAGCCTCTAAGAAACGCAACTCTTCGCGGGGATCCAAGCACCGGGCGAAAAGTTGAGACGGCTCCCTGGATGCCTTCGCGCACTGCGGGCAGTGCAGCAGGATCTTGTTCTTTCGGCCCGTCTTCCACACACACTCAAGTACAGGACGTGGCCGCACAAGCGGATGGGACACCGATGGCCACAGCGGCGGCACTAACACCGCCGACTGCCTTCCATCGCATGGTGAGCAATGTTGAGCATCTACTACGTGAGCTTGCTCCTGCTAGTTCATCTGCGGATGGCATGGGTGCCGCGGTTTCCGAACCGCGAGAAGCACAGACCACTGCCAGTATGGCTGGCAATGTCGAACGTTTGGTGCACCAGCTTGCTTCACCCGATCTTGGGACAATGGCTGATGCAGGGACGTGCGGCAAGTGCGGTGGAGAGGGCAATGCTGGTTTGCGGCTGCAAGAATACCTGGACAGATCAGCATCGGAGAACAGTTTGCGGGCATGTTGCACCAACGCAATCGCGACGGACGCGGCGCTGCAAAGGCCACGCACGCATGAATCGACTCTGGATGCTCCTCTACCACTCGGTCAAGCGGTCTACATGCGTCACATCCGACGGAGAGCCACAGCTGCGAGAAGGGACCGTGAGATCTCGACGGGCGGTAGTGGTAGGGGTGTCAGCGTGGCGAATCTCACCGATCGAGTTACGCAAAATCTGTTGCCAGTGGAACCGCGGGATACCATTGCGGATGAGTCTGCAGATCCTGCTTGCAATCTACGGAGCCACCAAGCGAGCGATCTGCTGCGTCGAATCCGTGCGATGGCGGCGGTCCCCATGCGCGTCTCAAATAGAGGGGAGCGAGAACAAACAGCCGCGAGGGCAGAAGCAGAGCAGCAGATCGCCCTTGCTCGATCAGCTCTGAGAGCAAGTTCTGGGATGCCGTCCTCCCCTGGCGACGGGCAGTCTCATCCTCATCCACGAGCAACACGAAGGTCGGCACTCTTGCCACAAGGGTCACCTGGAGCACGTGAACAACCAAGCCTCCATCTGCGGCCACCTTCGGCGACGACTGTTCTTCAGTCGCACCGCTGCGCCATTGCGCCGCCACCGCCGCCGCTCGCACGTAGCCTGGCTGATCACAAGGACGACCCGAGCTGCTCCCTGTACTCGATGAGTGCTACGCCTGGCGATGATTCTTTGAGTAAGGCAAGAAGACCTGCTCGGACCAGATGCGATTCATGTGAAGCCATCGCAGCGCTCCTCACGGCTGCAAATATGGCCACCATTGCGTCCTCAAGGGCGCCCCCCTCCGTCGAAAGCCTAATCGCGTCCTCAAGGTTTGATACACGAGCGGCACCTCGCAACCGTGAAGGGACGCGATCGAGATCCGCGTCTTGCGCGTCCGCTTTCTCCCCCCAGCCACCGCAATCCTTCAATCCCGCCAGCGTCGCCAGGTCTAGCGCAGATCTTCCTTCACCACCATACTTCTTCTTTAAGCCCGATGCGTCGACGGCAGGTACCGCTTCTAAGGAGCTTCTTGGCACCGCTACCATTGCTCATCAAGGCGATCGTGATAAGCAGCCACCTCATGCGCGGTGCGGAGCCACTCCGATGGCCGACAGAAACACGTGCCACCGTGCGGTAGCACCCGCAACTCCGCATACGTGTCATCTTGATGCCACAACCATGTCACCTGCACGGCGATCATGGCACACGGACACAGAGGTTCGAGATGCATGGGTCGTACCAAGTTTGGATAGACATGGTATCAGGTGCTCGCATGTTGTTCAGGCAGATGGTTCCGCCAATCGCATCGCTGAGATCGGGCCTGTCCAATCTAGTGCCTTGGAGTACTCCTCCAGCTTGCCGACGGCCTTTCCTATGCGTGACCCGCGGAATGAGTACGGTGAAAGTGGCTACACGCCCTCAAACCGTTATGATGTAGATGTCAACGATATGCGCGACCTCTCGCTTGTAGATGCGAATAATCTAGGTGGAAAGCGGGAGCAATCATCGCCCTCTGCTGCTATCGAGCGGCTAGGGACACCTCCCAACCCCACGGCTGTAGAGGGTTGGACGCTGCCGGATTTCATGTGCAACCTGCCAAAAGCGGACACGGGAAGCACCGGTGGTGGAGATGAGTACACCGAAGCACTGCGACGTGTCTACGAAGAATTCTGCGCGTCAGGGCCCGCGAGTGCGCCGGATGATATTCCATCTCAATCCTTGACCGGGGCAGAGGTCAGCCATAGATTCAACTTGAGTTCACGCATGCGGTCAGCTGATGCATGTGCGTCTACCTCCGCTAGCCAAAATGGAAAAAAAGCTTGATATTCTCTGAGATTCTCGTCGCTCACACTTCTGTGAAGAACCCCTAATCGTGCACTTAATAAAACATCTGAGCCTTAGTAATTAGTACCACTACCGCAACTAACTTTGGGGTTTGAGGGTAACTTCCTTCTGGTATTAGATCTGCTACTCTCAGCCTAGCTATAAGATCGCTAACACTTCGCCCGGCCGCGCTCGCGACGTGTTTGACCGGTGAAACACTACCGACACGCCCATCACTCGTCGTCCCGAAGGTGCAACCCCAGCCCCAGCGGCACTTAGCCTGTCATATACTTACTAGCAACGACGCAGCATCCCCCCCCCCCCGCTGAAGCGGCAGAGTTTCTGGTGCGGTGTACATAGGGCGTTGTCTTCCGAAAAGACGCCGAGTTGTGAGCTTTTCAATATGAAGTGGCCATCCGGAAGTGCCCGCGATGTCGGGTAGAGCGCCTGTCTTTCCCATGGTCGACAAGTGAAACGGGCGGGCTGCGGCGCCAATCTGGCGCGTCTCTCGATCTCGTGAACCGAGTCGCAGCCGATCTCTCATCGCCCTCTCGATCTCATTTTGTCGCCCTTGTCTCCACAGACCGATGGACCGACGGACGTCACCAGCACGAGATGATATCGTAAATGATGACATTACTCACATCTCACATTACCTCCGCTTGCTGTCTGGGGAACGGCTGCTGGTTTTGGGGGGTGGCACAACGGGATATATATTGAATATTGAATAAACAAAGACTTTTCTCACAGTGCCATCGCCGGCTTGGGCCGGCTTGGGCGGACGCTGTGCCTGCACTTTTACCTGGATTTGCCGCCCCCGTTGGCGGCGCGTCGCGTGCAGCCGAGGACGCTGCGGCTGGAGAGGTGCGCCGTGTCGCGCGTGGAGGTGACGCGGCACTCGGTGCTGGTGTCGTTCGAGGCGCGCGGCGGTGAGCGGGTCGTGCCGGTCGGCGGCCTGCTGGTGCGCGGCAGGGGTGGAGCGGGGGTGGACCCGATGGACCTGATCAAGCCGGTGTGCACGGTGGGCAAGGATCCGTTCACGCTGGACACGCGGAGCGGCACGGCGCGCACGGCGAAGGCGACGGTGGCGCTGCTTGGCGCCCCGGAGGCGCAGACGGCGCGCATCGTGCTGCGCGTGAACCGCAAGGGCGAGTTGACGGGCGGCTACTCGCGGGGCGGCGGCAACGTGCGCGTGGTGGCGCTGCCCGTGTACCCGCAGAGGCCAGCCGAGCCGCACGCGTCCTCGCCCGCTTTGCCCGATCATTCTCGGCTTGCTCTCCCCGGCGTAGCGCGATTTCCACTTCCTGAGTGCGGATCATCGCACCGGAGTCGGAGCTATCCTCATCGCTACAATGGCACATAGCAGCAGGCCCACCGCCGCCACAGATCCCGCCGCCGCGACAGCTCCCGCCGCCGCGACAGCTCCCGCCGCCACTCCCGTCGCCGCTGCGGCGACCGCTGCGGCGACCTCTATTATGACCGCCGCCGCGACCCGCGGCGCTGTGCCCGTCGCCGCCGCAACCCGCTACGCGGCGAGTGCTGCACGACGCGCGGGCGCGGACCCGAGCACCGTGAAAACAGCAAGAGGGAAGACGGACCCTTCCTCGTATCTCGTATGGGATGTGACCGAAATGCTGTTTTGAAGTGCCGTTTGGTGTATTCGTGACGGGTTTTACCTGATACATACTGATACGCCTCTCAGCCTAATGGCGGGGGGGGGGGGGCAGTGGGTGTTTTGTTGTTTGTTATTCAATTCTTCGAGTATTAGGTTGTAAACGGACTGTGGACATTTGATGGCTCAATTGGAGTTTGTCCCATATTCGACTTAAATAAACACGACCCTTAGCGGACGAATACGCCCTACCCAATGAGCAACTCCCATTGGACAGAGCCATAGTCGCAGAGATCAGACATCACACCAAAACTCAAAACTATCCTAAAGGCCAAAGGCGGAAATCGACAACACCCCACAAAGTGCGCGGGAAGCATGGGAACAAAGAATAGATCTAACTAAAATAATTAATGTTATATCCTAGCCAACCCCACTAGCTAATCGGACACAACTTTTCCGTCCCGGAATCTCGCCATGCCTGACGAGCCAGGTGTCCGAGTGCTACCGGGGGGAGGGGGCACTGCCCCCTCCCCTCGATATTTGTCCTCCCCCCAGTGCACGCACCGACCCCGCGCACCCCAGCACGTCCTCTCCTCGAGTCCACGCTGGGGGAAAACCCCTTTCGGGTAAAAACAACGCAGGGGGGGGGGGCACTCGTGAATGGGAGCCCAGAAGCGCTAATCTCTCTCGCCGAGGCGAGTGGCCGCGGCGAGCCGCGGCCCTTCCCTCCTGGTTCTGGTGCCCCCGTCTTCTCTTACCTAAACAGGACGAGAAGACATGTTAACGCCGGAGGGGAGAGCTGCCACTCCCCCCTCCCCTCTCTCTTCCCTCTTCCTCCTCTCTTCCCTGCGGCTCTGGCCATGGCACGCGCCTGCGGCCCCTCTTCAGGTCCCCAGGAGGCCTGCAGGGGGCCTGGGAGCACAGCTCAGGGGGCAGGTGAGGCTGGGGCATGGCCCTGCCTGGCCCCTCCTGCCTCTCCCTCGCTGGCTCTCGCGCCCCTGCCGGTCGACTGGAGCTGGCTGGGGGGTCCTGATCAGGGGGGCCCAGGGGGAGGAGGGGTTGGTCAGAGCGACTAGCAGGTCAACGCGGGCCAGGGCGTGCGATCTGTGCCCAGCTCTCTGGGAGAGTCTGGGCAGTCTGAGTGAGTCTCCCCTGCATGCCAAGAGGCAGCGCAGGTGGGTGGATGGTTCTCGCCCCCCATGAGGGGAGTCGAGAGAGTGGGGGGGGCGCGAGGCCCCCCTCCATGGCGACCAATCATAAGATTAGTTGAAGAATAGATCTAACTAAGCAACGACGAATGGAAACATGTGGCTAACTAACTAAGCTATACATCCTACCGCTATTCACCGCTATTAAAACACAGGGACACGGATAAACACCCGAATTTCAAACATATTGCAATAGGAACGCGCAACCGTTTTGCAGCGGCGACCACCAAGCAGTGCACAGTGCAGACTGTGCGGGAAATTGCCAGGATGACTCGATGACTCACTCATGCCACCTAGCCTGGTGCTCCTCAACATCACCCATCTTCGACACGATAGACGCCCTCTCGGGGACCAGGGTTGCGCGAGCGAAAAAACGAAGTTCTTGAGGGAATGGTGCCTTGGTGCTCTACTACAAAAAACCAGAACTTCAAGAGAACACCCACAAAGTAAGCCAAAAGCCCATGGCTAGGCCAGAATACCGAATACCACCAAATGCTTGTGTTTACACGGGCAATTCCGTCCTACATTGCACATTGTAGGACTGGTCCTACAAAGCTAAAGCTAGGTACCTTTATCCGCTTTTCGCTTGGGTAACTTGGGTGCCTTCTTGGCGGCTCTGATGGCCTCTGTGGTCTGTGGCTTAGTGGCTTAGTGGTGGTGGGGGGGGGGGTCAGGGGTCAGTACAATTGACAATTGGGGGCCAATGCAGGCAAATAAGTGCGGCGCGCGGCGCGCGCCCACTGCGAGTCTTGGTTGTTGTGTTGAATGCTCAGCCCCTGTCAGAAGCCAGGGGCTGAGGATGGTTGTGCAGGCCCAGGGGCGTGTCTGCGATGGATGGAGTGAGAGGGGGGCGCGAGGCGCGAGGCCCCCATTGACCCCTACTTGTAAAAGTACGTGCAGCCGATAGCCGATAGCGCCAAGTAGCTCAGTACAAAGTTAGGGCCTAAGACTAAGGACACGATGCCCGGAAGTAAGCCGCGAATTGTCCACCCACACGCACATATACGCACGCGCGACCAAAGCCCCGCAAATGCCAAACAACACAAGAAGAAGCATGAAATAAACACAAGGCACCGACTAGACTTGCATCGCAGTTCCTTGCACAATACAATCAAGAGACGGAAACGTCGAGGGGGGCGGACGAAAGCTTTCGTGTGCGTAAGCAAGAGCACATTGGTGCACGGCACGCACTGCAACAAGGAACACGCATGGCTGATATACGCTATAGACTTACACGAACCACCCGCACATGATCAATCGTAAAATTCATGCGCGAACTCAAAACCACAGAATGCAAACGGCCAAAAGCTAGGCCTTTCGCAACCTGCCGATGAGACGGTTTCTCCGAGGGCACTCAATGAAGTGTCGCTCGGCACAAGTACACCTCGAGAAGAGCTGGCGATACTGCTGAAACGTTGCGCTAGCGTTGTCTCCAAATGCAATCCTGACATACAAGCACAGCTATGCAATCACCATGTCCATAGCCATGATTATAATCTGTGATTGCAAATGGCCTCTCGGAGGCCGTGTCAAAGGAGCTGTTTGCATCTGTTTACTAAGAGCATTTCATCCAAATACGCAAGAAAGTCGAAGTACTCATAGAGCTACATAACTTGGAATGCCACGGTATGGCATGACATTTGCCACCTAGATGAGCTTTGCGATGGGGGGGTTCTGAGGTTTTTGTTGATACCAATGTGGCTACCAATGCGGCTTTCTCATGGGTGGATCCCTCGACGATCTGGAGTCGACATTTGAACGAATGCGGGATTTACAAAGGGAGCTGTCTCTCCGCGTGTTCATGCGCAGCGATCGTTGAGAGTAGAATGGTAAGGAATAGGGAGCAAACGAAAAGCGGGAGGCAGCGGCTGGCCAAGCGAGCAGAGGCAATCGGGGCCTAGATCTCGCACTTGTAGACGAGCGCGACGATAGCAGAGGCGGTAGGCGTCTCGATACACGAAGACGACAGGCGCCTCGATCCCAACAACTTACGGGATGTGGAGAGTCCTGTGTTTGCCACAAATTCCGTTACGACAGAAATTTGCGGAACAGGACCTACTTGCTTGCCGTAGCCCCCCTGGTGTCAGCGTCTGGTCGTGTTCGCGGCGCCCGTGCTCCCCCGTCGCCACTGCGCCCACGCCCCTTGTTAGTCCCAGCACGTGCCTCTCCACTCCGGGATTCGGACCCCCGCGACGAGTGAGGCGCGCGCCCTCCACGCACTCCACCCGCTGAAGACGGGAAGCGCTCACCAAAAGTTCGAAGTTCTTCGATGCGCACCCGATGCCCCTCTAGGCTGTAGACAAGGCGGGTTGGGGAAAGACGTCACACCATCACAGTACTCGTGCTACTCACAGGAGATGGAGCGGCAGCAAGTAGGGACAATTCCAAACGATTGTGGAGCGCATTTCCGAGCCCAGCCGCTATGAGTGAGCGCCCGCGCGATAGTTCGTATGGAAGCGTGCGAGCAGTGCGACCTGCCGAATTCTTCTTGCTGCTGGCGCGGCAAAGCTCATTCAGACGAGGCAATGCATACGCCTTTGTTGCTCACCTGAAGGTATCCGCCTCATTCGTAAAGGAAGTTAGGGCTGCCTGGGCGGCGGCAGCCGCCACAAAGACTACGACGGCATTCCCATGGTCGCGGCACGACAGACTCTTCAGCTCACCAAACTTGGAGAAGAAAGCCGAGAGCTTGTCCACGTCATGAATAGAAGGGTGCACCGAGCGGACGAAGATGCCTTGACCCCATTCCTTGGGCCTCGGCGCCGTGGTGGCTGGCGCAGATGCAGCACATGCACCCCCGCTGGTTGTGTCTTCACGATCGCTCGAATCGCCGTCGATCTTGACTGGTGCGGTCGGCAACGGGCGTGTCACGGGCTTAATCGCGCCAGCAGCCGAGGCCTTGGAGGCTGCCGCCGCCGCACGTGCCGCCCACGACATTGGAGCAG
>CM030934.1:4338703-4363703 GCA_018136815.1 Isochrysis galbana
TCACGAAGCACAGACTGTGCAAAGCGCTCAGCCTCACTGTCCTCGCTGCGGCTTCGTGGACTTTCATCCGGCGCGGCGGGAGGTTGTCCGGACGGCTCAGGGCATCCATCTGCTTCTGGCTCAGAATCGGAGACAGTCCCGAAGCCTCTCTCATCCGGCGAATAGTAAGCCCTCTTCTCGTCCGAATCCCTCGCTTTCGCAGTTTTAACTTTCCTTTTGATCGGCTTTCCGATAGGCTGGCCTGTTGCGCTATCCAAGAGCTGGAACACGAGCTGGAACCTCTTGTGCCTCCTAAGCTGACCTTCAGGCACATTTGTTGCCTTGTAGGCCGACCCGTATGCAGCACTCGGAATGCGGAGTTGATTCATGTCCACAACTCCCATTCTGCCAACTTCGAACTCGGACTGTGGGAGCTCGAAATGCACGGGTGTCTTTTGATCTTCTTTCATGACGCGCGCAGAGACAATCACACGTTCTGCGCCTGCGCCGACACTGCAGTCGACGTTGACGGTGAGCTTCGTACGAGGCGAGCGCCTGTCTCTGACGATGTGGTTTCCTTTGTGCTGGCTCGCGATCTGCAAGGTATTTGGTACGCGCAAGCTGCGCACCTCCGCCTTGACGTCGGTCATTGGATATGCAGAACGTGTGCGAGAGAGTGGAAGCTAAGAGGAAGGGCGAGGGTCGAGCAAGCAAGCGATGGTCGGGGGTCAGGTGATGCAGATGCGATGTGGGCGATCGATCGATCGGTCGATCCTTGTGCTGAAGGGCAAGAAGTGAAGTCCCGTCCCCAAACCAGTTTGAAGAACGGCCACATCCGTTAGACGAGGAGCGGACTTGGCTCTTGCTACTGTACGCGTACTCACTCCTACGCAACACACCGAGAGCTGCGTCTGTCCTCCTCCACCAGCAGCTCGCTTTCTTTCGGGCTGCCAAGGCCACGACGTGGTGAACGTCAGTAACCATCGTAAACAAACATCAGTGAGATCACGAAAGCCCCAATCTTCTGGAGTTGCGTCCCAGTATATCATCGGAGGGCATGTTACGATGTTACGTGTTACGTTGCACTTCCTTGTCATCATTAGTCATCAGAGGGATTTTGATGTTGCTAACGGGGTACATGTTACATCTACATCTACAAGCTCATGCTCTCATTATGATGAGATGATGAGTGAAGGGGGGGAGAAGGGCCGCGGGAGTGGGGGTGTAGAAAGTTTGCTGCGTAAAGAAAGTAATGGGTCCGTGGCCGCGAGTGCGGTGAGAATATTAAATAATTTTAATTTTGTTGGCCGTATTTCGTATTTGAATTTGAAGCGCGTCCTGGGTTGTAGGCCTCGAATATGTTTGAAATGAATTTGGCCGGAGGCCAAATAATACATATGTATTTGGCTGTATTTGCAAAACCTTGCACCGTATTTCCCATCTAGGGTCGGGAAAGCGAAAGCGACGTCGGAGTTCGGGATTCGGGGTTGATGGTGATAAAGGGGAAAGAGTGTGGGGTATGGGCATAGTATGGGGATGTCGGGGTGTTTGGTTTGGTGTTGGGTGAGCTTATAAAGAGGTTACACGAACGCATCACAAAAGAAACAAAAAAAACAAAATTTTGGCCAAAATTTGCGTGGCTTGGGCTTGGCAGCAAATTTTGACCTCGAAATTTGGGGTGCTCAAGATCACAATTTTGGATATGCCATACGGCAACCGTGCGTACAACGAGGCCCGCGACGCGTATAAGGCTGCATGCGTCCGGGGGGATTCGACGAGGATCGTCCTGCCCGGCGCCGTGGTGCAGAGCGGACGGCCGTTGTCTTCGCCGCACGACCCCCACAGCCGTAGAAGTAAGAGCTGAGGGGTGCTTGGAGTGATTCGATGTGGTAAAGTGTCCTTCCCACCCTTGAACTGGTGAATGCTTGCGGATCTGGTATCGGCCACCACTGAAGAATTTGTGTAGACTGACCATATTGTCCAGGTCCCACCAGTTGTGGGAACGTGTGGCCCGCTCGGCAGCCACAAATTCGAAGGAAAGATTTTCATCGAATGCGTCGAGTCCATTCGATGATGTGTTGCACCCTTGAGCGTTGACGCGCGCGCTGGTGTCATGGAGATTGCGGTGACGCGGTGACCTCTCGGCGGGGGTACCACGTTAGAACTTATAGCGTCGTATGACATCTTGTTAGCTAGCATTCCTAGCCACATACACCGGACGAGCCATGCGCCAACCGCGCATACCCCCATCGCGGGGTAGGGGCTCCGTTGCCGTCGAAGGGCTACGGTCCCGCAGCACTAAGGTTATACTAACACAACAATAAAACTCTGACGGATAGCCTCTACAGAAACTATGATCCTTCGATGCGACAGCTAGCTCGCTCGCCGCGCGCCGCCGGTGATGACGCGCGCGCTGAAGGTCCTCCTCCTCCTCGGCTGCCTGCCCGCGGTGGCGCTCGCCGCCATGCGATCCGTTCCAGTCGGTGTGTGGCCAGATCACGCTGCGTGTGCTCACCCGCTCGCTGTCGCCACAGTACAGCGAGCGCTGCCGCTTGCGATGGACTACAGTGGCAATCGAGCCGACGGTAGCTTTGGACTGAGCAAGCGCGAGCGGACACGACTATCCCGACTCAGAAGGCAGGATGAGCCGCTTGAAGAGGAACTCCGTGGTCTTGCGCTGATCGGCGCCATTGTGGGAGTTATCCTGCTTGGTGGACCTTTGGGCATACTCTTTGGCTATAATGCTGGACCGCTGCTGGTGAGCCAAGCTTCCTATACTTCTTCCATCGGCCTCCACCTATAGGATTGTATGCCGAAATCTTTGCAGATAAGCTTGAAAACAAGGCACCCTACCTTTATTACTCACTCCTCCGACTAAGAGGGATGACCTTTTGCACGTTGTCAGGGGCTCGTGGATGGCGAGTTCGGAGAGAAAGTCCGCTTGGCTGGTTGGGAAGTTGAAGAGCGCCGCCAAGCATTTGTCAATCACCCACAGGCGCGCTGATGGCAACGCAACCATGCTCACTGAGATGTGTAAAATATGCACATGAGCCTCCAGGTGCATATTAGAACTGAGCCTTCACCTCGCTGTCGTTTCCCTAATAGGTGGCCTCATTGCGGAGGCAAGCGATTGCCTTTGACCAGCACACAGGGTTCTCAACGCATGTTGCCCTCCTTGCATCGCGTGCTGTCCTCGGACTTCAAACAATCGCCCGATGGGTGTCGCAATGGTGGAATGCATCCGAAACGAAGAACATAGTAAGACGAGAATTGCACTAGTTTCTGCATTGCACTGTTCGGACTAATTCACGATGGAAGCCTCCAACAACTGCCCCCTTCACTCTCGAAACGCCTAATCCCTTTGTCCGGGCCTATTGCTGATCGATCACCCACTCGGAACTTTACTTGTAGATGATCTCAGTGTGTCGCCGGACTGGGATCTACGCGCGATGGAAGGAGTTTCGAGAGCGGCAGGTGGCACCACCACTAGAGGCAGCGAAACCCACTTGTTGTATGGCATCTCAAGCTCTCTTACCTATTATTCTGTGCATCGATGTAGATCATATGATGAATCGGCTTTGCTGCCTCATGCTTGATCACTCGCATCATGTCGTATAGGTGCTGAATGCGCGGGTGCGAGAGGCACGTTTGACTGCATTCTACCAACGCCGCGGAGGTCAAGCAGGTCCTGATAAGCCTCACAACAATGGCGACGGCATATGATGGGGAACTTACAGGCCGGCCATTTGTAAGATCACGAAAAGACACTGTACTGTCCTACCAGTATGTGTGAATTGACCTGGGATGTCAGTTTGCTATGCTGCAGACTAAGCCACAAGGAGGAAAGAAACAACTATGGATGATTTCGCGTGTTCCTCCTCCTTGCTCGTTCTTCTCCTCTGTGTGCGTGTTCGGCTGCTTACCATTTTAGATTTCCCTTTGCCCCACTCATCGACCAACTAAGTTTGTAGTTGATTCTTCCGCCACAATGCTATGAATGCCTTAGGCGTTGGCCCAACTTACTCCAAGTGGCTACCACAACTATCATTAAAACGATAGGGTCATGGAGCGCACGCCGCGTCCCTCCCTTGCCGCCGCTGCCCTCGCCGAGATGGACGAAGCAATGATGGACACACCCCTGTCGCCGAAGCGACCGCGCCAGGACGACCCGCCCGACCGGGTGGGCGCGAGAGCCAGCGGGCCACGCCCGCGCATCACCGAGAACAGCGAGCCCACAGCTCCATGCAGGCAACAGCCAGCATGCCAGCATGCAGCATGCAGCACACCCATATCACCTAGCGCGACGCGCCTGTCGTCTCCCACCAGCAGGAGGGAGCCGACGAGGTCCGGGGCGTCGCCCGACAACAGCCCCGCCTGGGTCTCCTCCAACTCCACGCCGACGTCCTCCGGGAGAAAAAAACTCGTCCTCCGTTGACCCGGGAGCCGGGTCGCTGTCCGCCAGGGCTGGGGCTGGCACGCCGGCCATCTCGACGAGCTCGGGGGGGGCTCGTCGACAGCGCCGAGGTGTCGTTCCGTCAATAGTGGGACATCAGTCGAACTGAGCGATCAAATGTCCACAGTTGTATTGTAGTTGTTTAACATTAGATATTGTTAAAATTATAAGAGAGAGACGCCGTCAAAGCTTCTTCGCTAATCACATCGGTGCACGCCGTGCATGGGCACGGCGCGATGTGCATCGGTCCCCCCGCGGATACGCCGTGCGTGCGCATGTCAACCCGTTCCATATGTGTAGCCCCTGTGGCCCACAACTACGTAAACTGGCCATATAAGAGGTGTTTAGTCACGCAGCACCTGTGATGACTTGCAATCACATGTACACGCCGTGCGTGGGCACGGCGCGCTGTGCACCGGCGCCCCCCCGCGGGGGCGCCGTGCGTGCGCATAGCAACTTCCAGGAAGGTGCACGCCGTGCGTTCACTCTTTTCGCGGGGGAACTCTGGGCGCGGAGGACGGGCGGAACCCCTGGGGCACCCCCATGGGACCGGTTGATTATTACCGTATATGACGAGAACATTAACGTAAACGGCTGGTCTGGTCTCTCTCTCTCCCGCCCCCCCGGGGGGGTGCACGGCGTGCACCTTCCTGGAAGTTGCTATGCGCACGCACGGCGCCCCGCGGGGGGGGAAGTCGATGTGCATACGCACGGCGTGCACAATGATTGCAAGCAATCACACGTGCTGCGCAAACGAAACATCTCGTATATGGCTACTTTACGTTAATGTGATGTACTTCAGAGTATCGCTGGTCTCTTATGCGCGTGATGATTGAACGCAATGGAGTTTGTAGATTGTTAGCCACGTTATTGACGTTCGCTCCTTGATCGATGAGAAACGCGACACATTGCGCGTGACCACCCATCGCCGCAAGATGAAGAGGAGAATAACCGAGGCGATTTCGAAGATTAATAATTTCTGTATTGACAAGAAGTTCGACACACGCAAGGTGTCCTTTCTCCGCTGCCATATGCAATGGAGTGTTTTGATATACATACCCTTTAATGTTGACATCAGCTCCGCGTTCTATGAGAAAACTTACGCAGTCCGCATGGCCTTTCTGCGCCGCAATGTGAAGAGGAGTCTCGCCCCATTTGTTTTGTGCGTTAACATCTGACACATCTGTCAGCGTGGCTACAAGTTGGATGTCACCATTCCTTGCTGCATGGTGCAGCGGCGTGTGTTGTGTACAATCTACAACAGTAGCAGTTGCTCCATGAGTTAACAAGAGTTGGACCGCTCTGTAGTCCATACGCCTAGTCGCCAAATCTAGCAACGTATCACCGCACGCCCCGTGTGGTTGATTAATACTAGTTGCATCTTGGAGCGAGTTCAAGACTATCCACAGTGACTTCAAGTTACCTACTAGAATGGCGCGTTTACCATAATCAATGAGGTCTTTATCTAATGCGTCTACTGTGAAAGTACTTAGTCGTTCAGAAAGCTTCTCTAATTGATGAAAATTGTCAACTCTGATTTTTAACCCTTTCGCGATATCCCTCAGACGCGGAGCGGCCCCAAGTAAAGATACCAGAGTAGCTCCTGCGTATGTCCACGTCGTAGTTGCCGGTTGCGTAGCTGTGGGTGTCGACGCGCCCAGCGACGTTGCCCATGTGTGCGGGACCGTTTGTTGCCTCTGTAATGTGGCGCTTTGATTTTTTCTTTTAACGTTATGTGCGAAAACGCTAAGCGGACACAAAACACCAGTTCACACTACAGACGTCCCTTTCTCCAGACACCTGAGCACAGACACTGTGGTCTATTTCCGTGACACAATCCTTGGTACCCAGCGAGCAGCATTTGCATGCACGCTAGTTCATCACGGTCGGTATCAAGCTGTTTTTGAAGAAAAGTAGACATCACGTGACATGGTCCTTCGTGCTCGGCTGCTTTGTGGCACCGAGGGCGACGTGGAGCATCATCAGGTGCGACCTGAAAGATCGCCGCAGTGTCCTGCAGTTTGGATTCGCCACATGGGCACATCGAAGAAGTGTTGTACTCGTCGAGCACAATCGTCAATCCGCGAGACGCAAGTGCGCGCACAAACTTCTTCTTTGGGAAAGTGTCCCCAAATGACCCATCTCCTATCAGCACGATAGTTCTCTTCTTCTCGTCATTCGGGGTGTATTTTTCAGCATGGGGCTCACCCTTCTCATCCACCGACACAGCGCCGACAAGTGCGTTGGTTGGACTCGAGTGAGGAGGGGACCCGGGGGAGGGGGCCCCGGGGGAGCGGAGAGACCCCAAGACCTCGATTGTTTACGTTAGTGTTTTCGCAATATACGGTAATATTTTCCCCGGTCCCAGGGGTGCCCCCGCGGTTCCCGACCGCCTCTGCGTCCAGAGTCCCCCCGCGGAAAGAGTGAACGCACGGCGTGCACCTTCCTGGAAGTTGCTATGCGCACGCACGGCGCCCCGCGGGGGGGGGAGCCGATGTGCATACGCACGGCGTGCACAATGATTGCAAGCAATCACACGTGCTGCGCAAACGAAACGTCTCGTATATGGCTACTTTACGTTAATGTGGGCCTTGGGGAAAAAAGTTTCTATGCGCACGCACGGCGCCCTCGCGAGGGGGAAGTCGATGCGCATACGCACGGCGTGCTCAATGATTGCAAGTAATCACATGTGCTGCGTAAACGAAACATCTCATATACGGCGACTTTATGTTAAAAAAAGTTTCTATGCACAGCTTTGTTTTGTACCACTATTGTTCATAACTAAAAAGAAAACAGATTGTGGTCCTCTTTTGACGGAACGCGACTTTCAAGCCATACATGGGCCGTTGGTGCAAGGCAAACCTCATGCTCATCGGCGACTACTCCGACGAGTACGACAGGATCCCCAAGACCAAGTACATTGGAGACGAGGCCGCCGTCGCGTACCTCTGCATGGAATACATCATGGCGGTCGCGTACGCTGAAACGAATCCCATGGACCATGGAGCAAGTGCACCGAGCAGCTGGCAAACTCTACATGGAGAACAAGAAGGCCGTACTCGCACGCGTCACGGACCTCGCCACCCAAGATCAGCCAAGCGACACCGTCGCCTGCCAGCAGAACGACATCGACAATAGGATCGAGGAAGAGGGATGTGAGAAAAAGACGAAGAAGATGAAAACTCAGCCCGCGTAGCTGGGAGTCACCGCGTGTTGAGAGGGGCGGGGGGGGGGAGCGTGATTAGCTTTGTACCACTAATATTAGTGTGGCTACCTAAAAAGAAAACAAGAGCATATGGATGACAAAAAATCACCTGGCCCTCTTTTGACGGAACGCGACTTCCGCGGGGGGGGGGGAGGGGGAGGGGGAGGCTACCTTCTTCCTTCTTGTTTCTTTTCCCCGGTCTTCGCGCGTCGCTACTCCGTTGGCGTTCACTTGCACTTGCGCAAATTATAGTTCGCTATGTATAAGAACCACCTCTTCTTTCTTTTCGCTTTTCACTCTTCTTCTTTCTTCCTCTGTTCTTTTTACTTTTTCCTGTTTTTTCTTCTGAGACATCGCGAATGCGACACAGTAGGTAGGTAGTCCGTGCGCTCTTCCCACTCCACAGGAAAATCGGTTCAAATCGCCCGTCGGCAGCTTCCTGCTCCGAGAGAATCTTTTCATCTCTTCTCCTTCACTACACTCCCTCGATGTACTCCTATGGAGTAAAGTACCGTATGGACGCCGAAACCGTAAATGTGGCCGGTTCATATTGTATTGGACAGTTTTCGAAACCGAAGCACCGCGGCGCTCGTGTCCAGAGAGAGGGGGAGCGAGCCCCAGAGGAGGGCGAGGAGAAGAGAGAGAGAGAGCCTCCCACAGTCGTCGTGGAACAAAAAGGAGGGAAGAGATGAATGAATACTGGAAGAGGTGGCGTGAGGCGAGGGAGATGCAGCAGCACGGATGACGAGCGAGCGAGAGAGAGAGCACAGCACAACTCCACTCTCTCCCTCTCTCTCGTCTCTCTCTCTCTCTCTCTCTCTCTCTCTCGCTCTCTCTCTCTTTCATCTCCCCCCCCCCCTCCCGCCCGCCCTCCCGCCCTCTCCCCCCCCCCCCCCCCCCCGCAGAAACCAAGCCTGAGAAGGCGTTATCCCTAGATCTTCCCATCTCTCAACTCCCTTGCCTCCCCCTCAACCCCCCGACGCCCCTTTCCCCCTTCTCTCCGCACCTCTCCTCCCCCTTCCTCTCCTCGCTGAGCTGCCCGTGCTCAACCCCGTCCAATGGCCATGGCGATCGCCGGCGTGCCCGACATCCTCGCACACGAGGAGAGCAGCACCACCAAGCAACGACTCCGCTCCTTCTCCTTTGGGCGTGTGCGCAGGCCGTCAGCCGCCCCAACGAGCGGTGCACCCCACAGCCCCGACTCCGTCCGAAAGGCGGATCTTGAGCCGGCGCCGGCTGCAAAGATGAAGTTACGCATGCGTGCGATGTCATTCTCGCGATCTCGCAAGCTCGCTCTCACCTCGGTCCTCGACGAAGACCGCCAAGGCTCTGGCAGGAAGGATGAGCCAGCGCCTCGAGGCAATGCAGGAGCAGCCGGAGAGGGCAACACTTGCAAGACCACTGGTTTGGGTGGTTTGCGGCGCAGCATGTCCTTTGGTCGGGCACCAAAGCGAGGGCGGACGTCTCTCGCGACGAAGGCGGACTTGCACGAGCGCTTGTCTACCACGATCCCCTACGCGAATGCCGATGACCTAGGGGTCACAAAGCCGGCGGACATCGTCTCGGCGCCTGGATCGGATAAGCGGTTGCGGGAAATCGAAGCATTGCTGATGGGGGTTGGAGGAGGCCATGCTAGCAACTGGCTACGGCGTGCGGAAGAGGCGATAGTTTCTCGGAATCTCGATGAGGAAGAGGTCGACTCCAAGATGCTCCTGGAAGAGCGCCTCTTCGTTCGACTGCCATTTTGGCCTTACTATAGGCCAAAACATATAAGCCGCAACGAAGATCACATCGTCATCGAGGGTATCGGACAAGGGACGATCATCAGCGCATTCCCAGTCAAGGAGTATAACTATGAGATAAAGCTAGTCATTGAATCCGAGGGTACCAATATGGTGATTGATGTGCGTTGCCTAAAGCGTGTACACTACAACAATCTCGCAACCAAGGCGCCCCGCAATCCTGCTACACTACCCAAGGGCAACCGCGTCTAACAATGCTGGCAAAGGACCAACGTGTTCACACGACCTTGCATGCGCATTGTAAGCACCACCGGAGTTGGTGCGGTCGATTGTTCAGGCGCTTACATGACTTGTCTTGCAATGTTTACTGAAGGGTGAAACGAGGGTGGATGGGCGTGACGATGGACCAGATTTTCTAATGCTGTGTAACCTGCACAGCGCCACTGCTGTCGCCGCACTTTTGCAATTATATGGGCTGGATCTCGTGACGCAGTTAGCAGCGACTATTCCGAGGTTTCTCGTCATCTTCCTCGTCCAAGCGTGTTTGTGCCACTTGCTACGGCCGGTCAGAGCTTTTGCTTTTGTACAAACTTTTAGCCCGGTCACTCACTAGGGGGTGCGGAGGGCACCACCTGTAATGGGCAAACAAGGCCTAAATAAACTCCCTGTGGGTTCTAGTGCGGGAGACGAGCAGAAAAAATTGGGGGTCTCCCGGATTTTTTTTTGAAAAATTCAAACACCCAAAATTTCAGTGAGCCTTTGGCCTCTGACGGCTGACGGCCGCGCGGAAATATATATTCGGGTCCCCAAAAACTATTGTTATAGTTCGAGCGATGGAGCGCGCGCCGACCGCTCCTGATCCCCAGCCCACTGCCGTCACGACGCCCCACAGGGGCCGCCCCAAGCCGCCGGAGCCGAAGCGCTCGCACAGGCCGCCCCCCTAACCGACAGCGACGTCGACATGATCCTGCCTCCCTCGCCTCCCCACCAGGCTCAGAAGCAGGGAACAGGGAGAACCCTGTTCCCTGCAGACCAGCAGAACCAGTCTCTGGCTCTGCCGCCTGCCCCCACTGGCTTGCCAGTGCAACAAGGACTCCCCATGGTGGGTGGCAGCCTGGCTGCCACCCCCATGGTGGCAACTCCTACCAGCAGTGCACCCCTCGTGGGCGGGCACTTGACACAACAAACAATTCCTGGGGCCTTTACGGCTTCCAACCCCTCAAACATCAATCCACAGAAATCCTACGCTGAGGCGGCCGGCCCCAAAGGGAAACTCCCTCAAGAAGCAAGACAAGCCCCACCTCAACAAGCCAAGCTCCACCCGCCGCCCTCGCGCAAGCGGGCGGACCCACAATCGGAGCCAATTCCGCCTCAACACAACACCACACAATTTGCCTCACCCCATCATGATGAGGAGGAAGAACCGGACGACACTCCATTCTTCGTACAGCTAGCGCAGCTAGCTGATGACAAAAAGGACATCAAAAGCGAGGATGTGGCAACCTATATGAAGTACCTTCTCTCCAAGCTGGAGGGCTTGGATGCCACCCCGGATGGCATGGACAAAGGACGCAAAGGTCCTTGGATCTTCTACGTCGATGAAGACGCTCACGATCAATTCAAAGCCGCCTATGGCGACAAGCTCCAAGCGGCCCTCTCAGGTGTCTCTCACGAATTTGCAGTTACATACGGCGCTCTAGCCGACTCGGCTCCGCGCAAGTCTAGCGCCATCCGGTCCTCGCTGAAGGAGGTGGCGACTTACATTGTATTTCGCATCTTCGACCCGGTTAAGGCCTACAAAACGAAAACTCGGCACCTAGCGAGCGCATTGGAACGCGAAGGTTTCCACGTACTAAGGGGAAACCAACAACGCGCCAAGACCACTGTGGAAGGGATCACGAAGGTTGAGTCGGGCAAACGCCCGATTTGGCACTTTTACGTCTACACGGACACATCCGCCTTGGGACACCGCTTCCCACGCAATTTCCACATAACTCTCGACGACGGAGAGAACTTCAATCTAGATTACGCGGTCCGTTCTTCGGTCGAATGCGTAACTCCGGAGGGAGAAATAGCCATCCACGGCACCCCCGGGGGGTGCAAAGGATACGATAAGCCGTGGGCAATATCCTTCTTACGCAAAAACCAGGTCATGGATTTCAGGGCCCTGATGGGGCTCGGAGCGGCGGCACCATGCCGCCGATTCATGGCGGGAGAATGCAAGAACAACCGCACGAAAGGACGGCAAATCGTCCAATGCTCATCCAGCCACGACATCCCCGGATGTTGGGCAAAGGACCCGGCTACGGGCAAGCAAATATGTATGGTCAAATGCAATCTGAAACCCAATAAGGCCTATCCAGGCTACTGTGTTAACGGAGCAAGCTGCCTATACCGCCACGGTGAATAATAATAGTCTTAAGATTGCGACATACAATTTGAATGGAGCGAAACACAAGCTAGCGTCTACTCTAGCACAAGCGAGGTTAGGAGGAATCCATATCCTTTATGCGCAAGAGTTGCATCACTACAGCGATGGTTGGCACCTAAGGGTGCGCAACTTGGCCCGGTCCATGGGCTGGGACTGGTTTCAATCTCCCGCGACGAGGGGAGACCCCGGATGCGGAGTGGCGGTAGCCATCAGAAAGGACAGAGACGACGTAGTAGTAGAATCTTGGTCGGTAGTTATCCCGGGGAGGCTGATGATAGTTAAAGCTAAAATCGGACATGAAACAATAGCCTTCTCGTCCGTATATCTAAGCGCGCAACCTAATAAACGTAGAGACGAAATAAAAGTACTACACGCAGCGCCGGAGATACTCTCCCACACGATCCTAGCGGGCGATTTTAACTGCGTAGACAACGTCAATAGAGACACCCGATCCAGCGCGGGGGCGGCCCCCTATGCGAATTCGGGAGGCAGAGCCCTAGCGAGGGCACTCGCCACGCATGGCCTCACGGACGTCCAACTGCTGGTCAACCCGGGCCTTAAAGACCAATACTCGAGATGCGGACATCAGACACACACTAGGATAGACCGCGTATACGCGGCTGAATATTACTCCACGTGGAGGTGGTACAAGGCGTACATAGATCTTAAGCTTTTCACGGGCATGGCGGCATCTGATCACCACCCAGTAGTCGCGACTTTCGCAATCGCCCCTCCCAGACGGGCGACGGAGATAGAAGCCAAGATACCGATGGAGGTGTTGGACGACCCGGAGGCACGCGAGATGATTCACCTCCTCTGGAGGCGCTTATACCCGGTCCCTCCGGAAGATGATTCAGGGACCACCGCCTTCGCCGCCTCCTCCGTCACCACCACCGCCTTCGCCGCCTCCTCCGTCACCACCACCACCCTCGCCGCCTCCTCCATCACCACCACAGGCTCCGCCTCCTCCGCCGCGTCCTTGGAGCAGGAGGAGGAACGAGTCGTGCGAGCAGCGCTTCCGCTCGGCGTCCAGTCGACAGGTGGCCGTGTCGAGGGAGTCGAACGAAGCCAGCGAGCAGGTGCACGAGAGGAGAGGACGGAGGACCGTACGGATGCGCGCCGAGTCGCCACCATCGTGAGGAAGACGAGGCCGAGGAGAGAGCTGGAGGGTGAGCGAGGAGGGAGGAGGGAGACAGGCAGTAGGAGCCTTCTCACTCTGGTAGGTCACGATGAGAGGGGGAGGGGAAGAGGGGGACCCCCCGGGGAGAGAGAGAGAGATCAGAAGACCAGATCAGTTGTTTATGTTAATGTTCTCGTCATATACTGTATTAATCAACTGGCCCCAGGGGGGTGCCCCTAGGGTTCCCATCCGTCCTCCGCGCCCAGAGTTCCCCCGCGGAAAGAGTGAACGCACGGCGTGCACCTTCCTGGAAGTTGCTATGCGCACGCACGGCGCCCCGCGGGGGGGGCAGATGCACATCGCGCCGTGCCCACGCACGGCGTGCACAATGTGATTGCACGTGCTGTGCAAGAGAAACATCTCTTATATGGCTACTTTACGTAAATGTGGGCGTTAGGGTAATAGAGAAAAAGTTGGAATGCGCACGCACGGCGTCTCCGCGGGGGGACTGCACATCGCGCCGTGCCCATAATCAGGTGCCACGGGCAAATATCTCTTAAATGTATGAAAAGCGCCGACACGGCTCCCCCCCCCCCCCCGGGAAAGCAGGGAAAATAAGTTGTTACGCTAGTCTGCATTTAATTTTAAAATAACGCTCTGTATACAACTGCGGACATTCGATCGCTCAATTCGACTGGTGTCCCACAATTGACGGAACGACACCTCCGCCATCGTTGCTGCACATCAGGTTGGCGGCCGGGGGGGGGGGATCTTCAGCCGCGCCATGCGGCCGCGAGTGCCACGGGCCAAGAGCTTTCGCCGTTCGTTCGCGTCAGCAGCCGATTTGCACACCCAGTCCGCATTTAATAGCTGCCCATTTCATCTGAATCTAAAAGCTGCCCGCATTTCAAAAGTATTACGAGTGCTGAGCCCCCCCCCCCTCCTCACCTCATTAAGCCAGCATGTTAGGCAACCTGTTCCCCAAAGAAGTTGCGGTTTATTTATTTCAAGTTTTGGGGAGCTGCGAGCTGTGAAGGTGAAGAGAAAATTGAAAAAAAATCAGTTTTGGAACGGAGCGGTAGTAATAAATTATAATAATTAATGTTATGACCTAGCCAACCCCACTAGCAATTGAACACAACTTTTCAGCCCCGGACTCCCACCCACGACCTACATTCATTTCAGAGGAGAATATTGGTCCGATCGGCCGGCGCGGCGGGGGTGGCGGCAGGAGAGGAGGGGAGCGACGCGCGCTCGCTCCATGTCCATGACCCTATAATTTGTAAAGATAGTTACGATGGATAAAAGAAGCAATAGTATTAATTTCAACTGGGTGTATACTTGGTCGCCTTGGAGCGCGCCGGCGCGGCTCTTCTCTCTATGTGTTGGGCACTTAGGACCCCCCGCGAGCAATCTCGGCCCTTTGTGAAATAATGGTAATGGACTCAACAGTCACCCAACAATGAAGACAATGCTGTTGACCCCCCCCCAGACCCCGAGGAAGTGCAACGTAACGCGTAACATCGTAACATGCCCTCCGATGATATACTGGGACGCAACTCCAGAAGATTGGGGCTTTCGTGATCTCACTGATGTTTGTTTACGATGGTTACTGACGTTCACCACGTCGTGGCCTTGGCAGCCCGAAAGAAAGCGAGCTGCTGGTGGAGGAGGACAGACGCAGCTCTGGTGTGTTGCGTAGGAGTGAGTACGCGTACAGTAGCAAGAGCCAAGTCCGCTCCTCGTCTAACGGATGTGGCCGTTCTTCAAACTGGTTTGGAGACGGGACTTCACTTCTTGCCCTTCAGCACAAGGATCGACCGATCGATCGATCGCCCACATCGCATCTGCATCACCTGACCCCCGACCATCGCTTGCTTGCTCGACCCTCGCCCTTCCTCTTAGCTTCCACTCTCTCGCACACGTTCTGCATATCCAATGACCGACGTCAAGGCGGAGGCGCGCAGCTTGCGCGTACCAAATACCTTGCAGATCGCGAGCCAGCACAAAGGAAACCACATCGTCAGAGACAGGCGCTCGCCTCGTACGAAGCTCACCGTCAACGTCGATTGCAGTGTCGGCGCAGGCGCAGAACGTGTGATTGTCTCTGCGCGCGTCATGACAAAAGATCAAAATACACATGTGCCTTTCCAGCTCCCACAGTCCGAGTTCGAAGTTGGCAGAATGGGAGTTGTGGACATGAATCAACTCCGCATTCCGAGTGCTGCATACGGGTCGGCCTACAAGGCAACAAATGTGCCTGAAGGTCAGCTTAGGAGGCACAAGAGGTTCCTGCTCATATTCCAGCTCTTGGATAGCGCAACAGGCCAGCCCATCGGAAAGCCGATCAAAAGGAAAGTTAAAACTGCGAAAGCGAGGGATTCGGACGAGAAGAGGGCTTACTATTCGCCGGATGAGAGAGGCTTCGGGACTGTCTCCGATTCTGAGCCAGAAGCAGATGGATGCCCTGAGCCGTCCGGACAACCTCCCGCCGCGTCGGATGAAAGTCCACGAAGCCGCAGCGAGGACAGTGAGGCTGAGCGCTTTGCACAGTCTGTGCTTCGTGATGGTCCTGAGGACGAGAATGGCGTGAGCATCTCCGAGAATATTCAGGAGCACCCCGGCCCTCCCGATAATGGAGTGAAGCTGGAATCGATCGATTTGCAGACAGATGACAAGCACATACAGCCTGCCGCTTCTCAACAATCTTTATTAGAGCATGAGAAGCTCTGCACCGCCGACCCTTCTCAAGGGAGAATTGTGATTCTTTGTCCTCAGCCCTTATCCTTGAGCAAGAAGTCCTATCGAATTTGGAGCGATACACCATTGGAGATGGAGGTAGCGAAATTCCCCATCAAGAACGACAGCGACAACAGCTTACTGCTACAGAAAACGGCCATGCCGATGGCAACTTTTGTGTTTGCCTGATGCTTGAACACAACTTGGCTGCCACAAGACTTGCAATGATCGTCTTGATTGGCCGTCGTTATTACCACTTGGCTGAAATTCTGTTGATTTCATTGCCGGCGCACGCCTTCCTTCTAGATGTGCATGCGGTGCAGAGCAGCAACTACACCCTGCTCGAGCTCATGCTTAGGTCATTCTGCGCATATTCCGCGCAACGGTGCATGGTGGACGTGCTTTGTAGATAGATCCTGGGCCTGGGGGGGGGGGGGGGGATGGACCTACTTTGTAGATCTTGGCTGATTGATATGGTGGCGCTGGAGATGATCATGCATTATGTCGCGGTCTCTCGCTTTCAATCATAATGCTATCTATCAACCCTTGCTTTGCCGTTGCCATGTTGCCATTTGGCGCTGGCGTGAGGGGTTACGTAAGGTGGCGGTGGCGGGGCAGAGTATGGCCAAAACTGCGAGTACTAGCAGGTCTCTTGTATTTATTGGGGTATTTTGGGGGGGTCTACGCTCATACAATCGTTGTGGATCTCAACAAGTGTATGACTTCCGCATGATAATCCTAATATGGCGGTCAAACAGCTATGTTAATGTTAACTCCGAAGGGTGAAAATTGACCAAGTCAAGATTGAGGAGGCCGAACTCATGACACTGGCCTCGCCGACGAGGCCACTTCCCACGAAGCCACCCTGACTCCTGACTCAGCGAGGGTTGTCCTACCCCCAGCGCGGACTTCCTGGATCTAGCCACATAGCTGAGGGTGGCGCACATCGTGGAGTAACCCGAAACACACAAGCCCCAGCCACACTAGACACGAGCAAGACACGCGCTAGACACGCAACGCAGCGAGGCCAAAACGCCAAAACCCTCAAGCGACACCCAGAGCCTGCCGGAGACACCCACGGCTACCCATACGACCACGCGCAACAAATAAGACGTACATAAAGCCTGCCCAGAACCCATGCTCCGAACTAGGCCCTTGGTAGTGCACCAGGGCCGGACACCGAAGAAAAAGGAACGACGGGAGGAGGTGGAGGGAGGGAAGAGAAGGCCGTTGTCAGATGGAACAAGGGGTGCCTTGGGATAGTAAATCTTCAGATATTTTTTTCAGCGAGGGTTGTCCATGATTGCCATTCAAACGCTATATATGTTACCCCCCAGGAGCCAACGCCCCCCAGGAGCTCTCGGGGGGAAATTTTCTCCCGATCGCCAACAGCCCCACCGAGAGCTATCGGGGGACCGAGAGAATCCCCCGAGAGCTATCGGGAGATTGCTCATGGAAGGTGCCGTAAGCGGATCACAGAGTACGAGGTGACTGCCAGCGAAATGGGACAGGCACCCTGACAGCTTACGGGGGGGAATAGCGCCATAGCGCCTGGGGGCTCGAGGACAGCCCCCCGATAGCTATCGGCGCCCGTCGTTTTCCCCCAATAGCTGTTGGCGCCCGTCGTTTCCCCACCAATAGCTATCGGGGGCCGCCTTTCGCCCCCGATAGCTATTGGGGGCCGACCTTAACACGCGATAGCTCCCCGGGGCCCGGGGGACGTAAAATCTCCCGATAGCTCTCGGGGGATTCTCTCGGTCCCCCGATAGCTCTCGGTGGGGCTGTTGGCGATCGGGAGAAAATTTCCCCCCGATAGCTCCTGGGGGCCCCCGAGAGCTCCTGGGGGGCGTTGGCTCCTGGGGGGTAACATATATATCCTTTGCGAGTTTTCGTCCGCGTCCCCTCCGTCCGATCGGGATCCGCGGATCCCCCGATCCCCAACCCCCCCCCCCCCCTTTTCTCTCTCTCTCCCCAAGTGTGTTAGGTCGGGGTTGATCATGCTCGATCCCCCTCCCTTGTTTTCTTGTGTGTGCGCGCCCTTTGTTTCCTGGTTTGCGCTTCCCCCGTGTCCCAGCCACGACTAGCAGCAAAGCTAACAAATAACCCCAACACCGCCCGCACATGGGATAGAACGCATCCCCCGATATGTATTTCCCCCTTACCGAGGAATCACCACGCGAGAAGACCGGTCACCTAGTGGCACAGGAGGAAGGCGTGGACGGAGCCGCTAGCTAGGGGCTGGAGCAACCCGCCAAACCCAGCCACCCCCACAACCCGAGCAGTCCCTAAGTAGCGCGCAAGGGGTGAGCCGCAAGGCACGGTAGGAGGGGGAAAGTTGAGGGAGAAAGGGCGTGGCGTCAAGGTCGAGGGAGTCCCAGAGCCACGTGCGCGGCGCGAAATTTAAAAAAATGTTTTTCGGTGTTGTGTGTGTGTGTGTGTGTGTGTGGAGGGGGCTGCTTCTTGAAATGCATCTTATTGATGAATCACACAGATATCCTCACAAGAAATTTGGCGAATATCATTGACGCGGATGCTCATGGCCATGGAGTACACCAAGCTGGACGCGGCAACGCCGGATGAGGAGCCGCACTACCCAATAGACAGCCCGACGCCCGTCTAATCCACTACAAGCCTATAGGTCGACGAGTTGCTATTGCTTTAAATCTTTTGATCGATTTTCCTCAATAGCACCAGCTGCCGCTTCTTGGTGCTGTTCAAAAGCAAGCACATCCAGTACCAAACGTTGGAATTCTGCCGAGTCCAGCATTCCATTGCCATCCGCGTCGTAATTCCGTATGACCCTTGCAGCACCTTGCGTGTCCGCATCTACGCCAAGAACATTTAGAGCGCCACGCACTTCGCGCAATGAGAGGGAACCACTTCCATCTGCATCGAACTTTTTGAATGCAGCAAGTATTCGCTCCCTGCTTAGGTCAGCAGCGAGGGCGCGTTCGGCCTCGATCCGAGCTAGGGAGGCACCGGTCGCCGATGCAGCACCGCATGTCTCCTCGAGTTCCAACACTCGAGAATGGAGAAGTCCGATCTCGTATCGCGCCCGGGCATGTGCTGCCCTTTCCGCCTCAGCAGCACGCAAGGCAGATGCCAACTCAAGGCGAAGACTTGCCTCACAACGCAGCGTGGACGAAGTTGGCTGTCCCTCTTTATTGGGGACATCAGAGGTTGGTTCACTCAGACTAGGCACCACACTACTGGCCATTGCACACTGCGGGTCCGAGATGAGGCGGATAGTGGCGGCATTTGCTGATGCGTGAGCGGCGGCGACAACATCACCGCCATACACTTCGCTGTTCACAGCGGTACTTGCTCCACGCCGCAGAAGTGCAGCGACGCAGCCGGCATGCCCGTGCCTTGCCGCTGCAAGTAATGCAGTTGCACCCGACTTTTCCATCTCCCACTCTGCGTCCGCGCCGCTTTCGAGCAAGAGCTCGGCGCATGAGGCATGGCCGTGAAGGCAGGCCAAGAACAGTGCAGACATTCCCGCCGCAGACACAGAACGAGACAGGTGTCGAGTGTCAAGGATCTTGCGCTCCCTCACAGTGTGCCGGCTCGAGTTGGGTCGCAGCAACCTTGCACATTTGCTATGTGGGGGTGGTTTCGGCATGCCTCCCTGCAGCAAGTAGGAGAGGCGCCGTAGGTTTCCTCGTGCAGCCGCGAGACAGACCTCCTCCACACAAAGCGCCTCAACGCATGCCCTGTGGCCATGGATGAGTGCCATGTCTAGCGCGGTGAGCCCTTCCTGTTTGCTATAGAGCCAATGATTCGCGCCTGTGGCCAAGAGCTCAACCATACAGTTGCGATGCCCGTGTCGAGCTGCAAGCGCCAGTACTGGCGTCCCGTGGACATCGAGCACGTTTGGACTGACACCCGCTGCTAGAAGTGCCCGCACGCACTGCGACGAGCCGCTGACACACGCGGCTGACATTGGACAGAAGCGAGAACCACCGCATGCTGCTGTTAAATCAGAAGAAATGTAGTCGAGCATTGCTTTCAAAGAGTCTAGGTCGCCGGCGGCAGCTAGGTTGTACAGAGCTCTTCGGCGCGCCTCATATGCATTGAGCTTATCGTATTTGTCGTCGTCGAGCAGAGAAGGATACGCGAATACGGGCGAGACGTACAACTGCCCTGTTGAATCTCGGCAGCGGCCAGGCGGGTCATCCAGTGCCGACATCCCTCAGCCTCTCAGTCTAGCGGTCAGAGAGGAGAAGCTGGGTCCCGCGAGGAGAGGGTGGTGGTAGACGGGACGCGACCGATGGCTGGGTGGACGGGAGCAGTTGGCGTGGGAGGACGGCGGCGGCGCCGGCGAGGGGGTCGGAGCTGCGGTCTCTCGCGCGCCCTCACGTCCGCGCTGGATTCCTCGCGTTACCCCTTCGCGCGCGGGGGGGGGGGGGGGGGGGGGGGCGGTTGTTGTTGATTTAGATGGCAAGTGGCAACTCAACGACCCGACTGCTAAGACAACCGCTAAGGAGGAAACGAATTTGGTATGAGATTCAAGGCTTACATCTCTGATAACGGTTGGGGCCTTACAAGGTGAGAATTGGGCAATTTCATTTATCGCGTCTAAAATACTGGTTATGCCCGGGCACTCGCCTAGATGCGTCGAGGCTTCGTCCGTCTCTCCACATATGCGGCATGTGTTGTCTCTGCCGGGAAATCGGTTGTATGTGCCCACCCGTCTGTGCGCAATGTGGTGCCCCTCATTCTCTCCCCGATTATTGGTGTGCCTAGGTATGAGAGCTCCATTTCGTACCATATATCTTTGATTTTCGCGTAGTATTCCCCGTCTTGCGTTATGCGTATTTCGGGAGGCGGTTAGGCGGTTCCCCCGGATCAGCATTTTCACAGGCTTTCCGCCGAGCATTTTTGTTTCCTTTTTTATTTGTGTTTTTTGGCGTTGCTATTATCGTCTTGGCGTGTGTGTGTTACTATTGTTAGGGCGGTCAAACAGTGTTTTTTTATTAGGCGGCTTGTGAGTGACACACGACCAACGTACCTAGACCTCAAGTAAAGACTCAACGAAACCATTCCGGCAATTTCACGAGGAAGACATCTAACAGGCCTGCCCCAAACCCGCACTTTGAACTAGGCTCTTGGTAGTGCACCGGAGTTGGACCCCGGAAATCGAAGAAAAAGGAATGAAGGGGGGAAAGGGAGGTGGAGGGAGGGGATGTAAGGGCGGTGCCGTAGCAGTGATAAGGTAACCTACACCTAGTAGGTAGTAGGCGAGTAGTACGTAGTACGAGTAGCCCAAGATCTTTAGATGTTTTTTTGTAAGTTTTTTTTACCGGAAATCAGAAAGAAGCAAAACAAAAAGAAAAAGAAAAAGATACCACGAGGACACGACGTAGGAGGGAAATACAGCCACGGCACTGGCACCTTAAGCTACACGCACCCGCGCCAACAAACGCTACATAGCAAATGCAATCGTCGACAGCGATGGTCCTCGAGACCCAACTCACTCAGTGTGGTTGTAATGCCCACTCCGTAGCAATCGGGCACTTGGAACTGTGCTAACGCGTGCATGCAATGAATCGCCGAGAGAGTGTTGTTACGCTCATTCATCGCCATGGTCTTGTGATACGGACTCATCGTCTTTGGGGGAATCGTGCACCTCAGGTGCCACGGATGCTGAGGTACGCAACCTTCTTGCCAGGCGATCAGTAGCGTGCTGGAGGCGCACAGCACGGCGTCTATGGCCCCGACGATCGGCGATGTCGGCGAGCAGCTCCTGTGCCTGCAACAACGCGGGCTGCATCACGGGGAGCCGCATGGAGTGCCAGAGCGCTTGCAGGGCGCACAATGTCGCAACACGAGGCGAATCCGCTGCCTCGAGGACGGCGAGGAGAATCAGCGCTTTCGCAATTTCACAACGCACAATATCTCCAACATCCGTAGTCGATATTGCCTCAGGTGGCCGCGATCGACTCAGTCTATCAATGTAGAAGGCGAACCACTCAAGCGCAAGCTTTCGATGAAGAGCAAACCTACTCAGTCGCGTCACCCTGCTCGCGCCCATCACCAAGAGAGCTTGTTGCAACTCCTCGCGAGCTCCATCTAGCTGTCCTAGTTGGAGCATGGCCTGGCCAAGCCGTCGGCGCACAGGGCCGAAGAGAACTGGTTGCGCGTAACTTCCTTCCAGAAGACGCACCATGTTCGAGCTCATCTCCAAAGCATTAGACGTGGTTGGCATTACGCCAGACTCGGCGCTGTGCGACGTCTCAACAAAGCGCGACGGCGACCTGCTTTCGGCGGAGCTCGTTGAGCCATGCAAAAAGCTAGTGTCGCGTCTGGGCAATACATCCGACTCGGAGCGAATCGATGCGAGTTCAGGCAGGCGCACGGTGAGGGCGCGAAGGAAAGAGCTTTGTGTGCGGGCAGCGCCAAGGTCGCGAGTCGACTCTCCGCTCCGTAGTGAGGCTGTGTCCCGCAGCGAGGCCTTCTCACGCAGCGAAGCCTCTCTTGCGGACTGGTATGTTCGGCTGAATTGGCCGAGGGATGTGTATAAGAAACCGCCGGGCATCCCGTCTTCAGCCTGAACGGACAGCTCCGCGTCAACAGCCATAGTCAGGTGACGCACAGCCTGCTGAACCACGTAGGGATCACCGCTCTCCTCGGCCGCGCGAACCCAGTGGTGCCTTGCCTTGCGTGCAAGCTCTACCTCACCCAACGCAATCAACTTCTGACCCGAGAGCGAGGCGAGATGGCTCTCCAACCCCGTCAGCTCTCCAGCCCGCCGACCTTCTCCGACGTCACACACCGCAGCATCGGCGAGCGCTCCAAGCGCTGCCTTGCCACGGGCCCTTCCAATGCGCATGCGGGCGCGCACTCCTCCCCAGACTCCGCCCACCTCAGCAGCCTGCTGGGCGGCGGCTGCCGCCTCTGCCTTTCGCTGGCGGTGAACTTGTGCGGCGAGGATGAAGTCGTCGTAGTATCTCGCGGCAGCCATGTGTAGGGTTGCCTTGAGCTCCGCCGGAAGGAGGGAATAGGCAGCGGCATGCACCGCGCCGTGCGTATGTTCATAGTCACCCTTTGTGGACACGGGTGTCGGGCGGAGCATGTCAACCGCGATCAGACCGGAGATCGCCTTTTGCATGGCCGAGCGCGCAGCGTTCGGTCCGGCAAGTACGGGCAGGGACCGACTTAGCTCGTGTAGCGCTGCCACAGTGAAGTGTACGCCAAGCACGGAAGCCAACTTGAGCCACATCTGCTGGTCGGCGGGTAGCCGATCGATGCGCGAAGTGATGAGGCCCTCCACAGTGGTTGGTAGTGCGATATCCATCTCGCGCACCGCTAGCACATACTCCCCCCTTGCTGATAGCTTGATGTTGCCCTCCTGCAACAGCGAGCGCGCCATCTCCATGGCGTAGAGCGGGTTGCCATCGCAGCGTCGATGAATGAGCGAGGCTAACTTGGACGGCACTGAACCCTGGCCAAGAGTGCGCTCCACGAGTATACCGATCTCCGGCTCACGCAGTCCTTGTAGCCGCAGCACCGTCGTTCTTTCGGAACGAAGCACCGCATGCGCTCCAGCCGGTCGGTATGTGTCGGGCTGCAATTCAAGGACAACTAGTAGACTGGGTATATCTTGGAGCACTTTGGCGAGCAGTGCCCACGAACTCTCATCCATCTTATCGGCATCGCCGATAACGATGGCAGCCGGTGCTCCGCCAAGCTTGGCTTCCAGCACCTGTGACATCACCCGTAGTGTAGCTGTTTGCCGTTGCGTTCCGACCATCTTACGCGTCGCGCTGTTGTTGGGTAGCGGCGTCGGCAGCACGGGGGTGAGCAAAGGCGCGAGAGCAACGACGATTCGATCATTGAGAAGACGGGCGTCGGCGTCTGGACGGATGCTAAGCCCGCGCGACGTCACAGTCCGGAGTGGTAGCTGCCAAGCCTGTACGGCCAATAGAGATCGACGCCAGCGCGCATTGGCGAGCCGCTTTTTGTCCTCGGCGCGCTGTTCTGGGGTTCGCTTGGCCGAAATCCGGCTCGAACTGGAGCTCGCGCGCGCCGGACGCGGTCCACCACGGATGTGCGAGGACGAGCGGCGCGCGTGTGTTACCTCGGCTAGCAAGGCGTCCTGGGCATCTAAGGGGTCTTGAGCAACGAAAGAGCCGCGCTGGCTCCTCCGCTTTAACGGCGAGGACGCGCGGCCAAGCATGCTGAAACTCGAGCCCGCATACATGCTCCTTAGCGCGGTAGGCACTGGCGATGAACCTTTGCTCCTGACCCGTTTTGAGTCGTGAGCACTCGTCGCCGTCTCGCTCTTATCCCATCCCCCACGGCTACATTCGGGTCGGACAGCACCAACGACATCGCTCGACCTCAGCCGCATCAGGGGCCCGCTCGATCGCCGCCATAGCCGTAGCATTTGGTCGGTGGAAGAAGGTGCTGATGGCTCCCCAGTGTTGCTCATGGTCCCCTCTGCCAGATCCGAGGCGGCCGAGTTGGGATGTGAGAGCCGTGCATGTGCCGGGCCATGATGGGAGGACGTGGGGGACATGTTGACAAACGATGCCGTCTTCTTCGGACGAGGAAGTGCTTGCTCCGGCGACTGCTCCGGCGACCGAATCGCCTGCTGCTGGGGCAATGGCGGCGGCTTGCCTGGGGGCGGACGGAGGGGTGAAAGGCGATGCGACATCGCGCTCGCCGGAAGCTGTGGCGGCTCCCGATGCGTCGGAATTACCGATTCAGGGCGCAAAGGCGACGGCGTACTCCACGAATGGGCAACGCGCAGCGGGCTCGCCTTCGACACATGCTGAGTTGCGTGTGCCGTCCGGGGGGCAGGTGATGAGGGCGTTGACGGTGGCGGCGAGGGTGGTGGCGAGGGTGGAAGTGAAAGCGACACGGACTTTTCTCCCTTGTGGATGGAGCGCTCGGCCCGAGGTATAGACTTGTCGCCCTTCAAAACGCTTTCACCGCTTTGGATAGCGCGCACGCCAAGGGCTTCGCCCTTGCTGGCGGCACGATCGGGTCGATGCGTTGCTTTTGAGGTGGAGGCCTCGGTCCGAGAGCTTTGGCCGAGCCGACGTCCCGATTTGGTTCCTGCAGAGCTCGGTCTCGAGGCGAGTGTCTTCGACGAGCTGTTCTGGGAGCCGGTGAGTGGATAGAGCTCCGAGGACGCCGTTGCGAGCTCCGCTAGGAACTCGTCGCATAACAGCCGACGGAAGACTGGCCGCCAGCTCGAGAGCTCGCCGGGTTCCCGCTCGGGGGCACCTTGTACACGTATGATGGGGAAGGTATTGTCGTGGAGGTGCGACAGCACTTGCGCCATCTGCGTCTTGCCAATGCCTGCCTCACCCAGCAATACGAC
>CM030934.1:4363803-4438803 GCA_018136815.1 Isochrysis galbana
GCCAAATACGGTAAATACGAGATACGTATTTCCCATGTATAGGTCAAGCTCCCCCCCCCACTTTGGTATACCTGTAAAGTATCTGCCGGGCGCCGCCTCCCTTCTTCCGCCGCGCGGCCCGGCCGTCAGACGGCGCGGCGCTGATGGACTCCTACTCGTCCAAAAACCTACTCACAGGGCGCCAACTGCGCCAGCTGCGCGAGAAGGGATTGAGCTCCCCTGAGCGGCGCAGGCCGTGGTCCTTACGCAACGCGGGACTCATCAGCTCTAGCTTCCACAAGTTTGATGCCGACGGTGATGGGCGGCTCACCAAGAGCGAGTTCTACTGCCTGCTCAGCGAGATCAACTCACATCTCTCGGAGCGCAAGGTACGCGAGATCACCGAGGTACTGACTGAAGGCGCTGACTTTGTAGACGTCGCCACGCTCGCCGAGAAGGTTGCCGACGACCCACACAATTCGCGCTACCTCGTGCATGGCATGCGCGGGCTCCGCTTCGACTCAGGTGAGACGATATTCCACGTGGACGACCCCTCCAACTTTGCTTCGCCGCCTCCCGCGGGCAGGAAGAACCGCATCGAACGATGGAAAGACCACGGCGACATCTTCGCATGGGGAGATAGATACTTCGACCGACCTGCCTCACCAGAGCCCCGAAGAGCGCCAGCATCTAGGCGCAAGGTCAAAGTAAACCAGTGGACAACCACCGCCTCGGAGATTTCGGCCATCTTCAACGAAAATTCTGCAGCGCGCACGGCTCCGGCAGCAGGCAGTCCATCAGCTACGGTTTGGAAAGAGCGCAACCAATTCGACAACACGCATCGGCGCCTACGCCTGTCACCCAAGATTCAAACAAATGCGACTACGCGACGCATGCCCACTTGGGCAAATGAGCACGGCGTGATGCCGCGTTCCTGGTCCGTCCCGGGCAAGGTGTTGACTCCGAAAGAGAGGCCGCCGCCGCCGCCTCTATCCACGGCATCTTTTTGACGAGCGGCTACTGATGCCAAGGCTTCCCTTTGTGACTGGGTTGGAAACGCATGACGATTTTGGTAGGTGTGTGAATTCAGCGTGCACTTTGGCCCCTGAGTTGCATTGGCATTGGCATCTGAGTCGAGACTATATCCCGTCCCTTGAACTGGCCAGTCGCTTCTTCAGTCGTATATGAGAGTCATCCGCTCGGTTGTGAACGACTCCCGGAGACTGCTGATTGCATTGTTTATTTATTGGGCTCGTTTTCATTTGTCTCACTTGTGGGCAATTGCTTGATCACTTCAAGTCTACCGCAAAAGAGTTGAAGCCACAAAACTGTTTCCACCTTTTGCCATGCACTTGGACGCGTCCTCCTCCCCCGCCCCGCTTTGTTGATTGCGCGATTTCTCCTTCTCGCTCAAGTGTCGTCAAGCGCTAGGACTATGCTGATATTTGACCGGTCACTCACTCTTTTTAATCACTATTTTCCACCTCCCCTAGGGCTGTCCAAGGATTCCGCAGGTTCCCCCCCTACTTGCCCCGGCAACCGTCTCCCCCCACAAACGAATCCCCCCCCCCCCCCCCCCCCCACGAAAAGCAATGGTGTCGGTGAGAGACCTCCCTCCCTTGCCTCGCGCGTGGCGGTCTATTTCTATTTTGGGAGATTGAGGCGGAGGCGGGCGCTCACGGGAAGGAATCTGAGTGGTGAATGTGGGGCGCAGCACTATTAGAAACGCGGAGCTTCTGCGACGTCCGATCGCCCGCGATCGGCCGAAAAATGGCCTGGAGGTGGTGGCCATGGAGAGCCGAGAGCTCTCGCGAGCAGGATGGGGAGTCAAGGGTAGGTCGCACGCTGGTGCTCTAAAGGGTCGCACACAGCACTCGTATTGACCCGTCCTAGCCCCTCGCACTGCAGAAACGCCTCGATTCGATCCGGCCCGATCCCCAGGGCCATGGCCCGATTGACGTCGACAAGCGCTCGCTCGGACGCTTGGAGATGCAACTCCTCAAGTGGCCGAGCAGCGCAACGGGCCGGGGCCTGTCGCGACCGGGCCGTTCCGGACCAGCCGCTTACTCTTACCCCCAAAAGCCGCCTGGCCGGGACCCACGCGTTCGCGCCCACTGTTGATCCAAGTTGATCCGAAATCTTGAGAGCTGGTGTGTGGAGTGTTCACATCTCACCTCCGCCTTCACCGCATTGGCGTGCGCCGAGGCCGCAAGGCCGATAAATTTAGCTTTATTTGGTGGCTGGCTACTGGGGCTGGGGCGGTGGGGCGGCACCTTTTCACATGAGATGCATGATGCAAGGTTGGTCACCCAGTGCAAGTGGAGGAGCGAGAACGCGCCAGTGGCGCGCCCGGTCGCAGTTGAAAGTTGGGCACTCGGGCCCGTAGCCGTCTCCGGCCTCGGCCCCTCTTCGGCAAATGGCTCGCCCTCGGAACCGCCACCCGGTCTCGTCTCTTTCTCGGCGGCTGTCGCCACCGACGCCCACTTTCCTCCATCCCCGTTCCCGCCTCATCCGTTCTACGCCGACGGCGTCGACCCTCCGACGGTCTGTCCTCTTTGTTCGTAATTCCGCCCGTCCGTCCGTCCGTCCACCGTCCACCGACTTCGACTTTCGACTTCGACCATCGCATGTGCTTTGCGTCTCCCCCTTCGACGCCTCTTGCGATGGGCACCCCCTTTCTCGGGTGTCCCATCGGGGTGGGCGTTGCGATTAGGGGGAGAGCCGCCCTTTAGGTTTCCGCCAAAGAGAGGCCCTCTCTCTTTGTTTTCCCGCCTTTTGGTTTCTCCCTTCGGGTTGCATCCTCTCCGTCCGATCGGGATCCTCCGATCCCGATCTTCCTCTCTTTCCCCCGTGTGTTAGGATAGGGGTGATCGCTCTCGATCCCCCTCCCTTTTTTTCTCGCTTTCTTTCCTTGCGCGCGCCCCCTTGTGTTTCCCGCGTTTTCTCTCGTCCCAGAGTGACGAATTGGGATGGCCCATAGGGCCTGAGGGCAATGAGGAAGGAGGCAGACCGGCGGCAGGCGCGGCGGAGGAGACGACTTCGGAGACGCTGACGGGCTGAGGCCCGTCAGCAGAGGAAGGCGGGCAGGCGGGCTTGAGCGAGGGCGAGGACGGCGGCGAGAGCGACATCGAGCGAGAGGCGAGAGGCGAGGGTGAGTGAGAGGAGGGCTGTGTTGGCAGGGGCTGGTGAGGCAAGGAGAGTTTGTAGGGTACGAGTGTTACGAGAGCGAGAGCGACGAGAGCGAGAGCGACGGATGACGACTGACGACAAGACGTCGGATCCAACGATGCTGCGACACCGACTCACGAACACACTAGAATCATTCACCCAAACCAAGCAAAACATGAAATAACCGAGACCCCACATCGCCGGTAACTCAAACACGTCGCGAGAGACAGAGAGAGAGAGCGAGAGAGAGAGAGAATCCGCAGCGACGGTCGGAGCGTGTCTTCGCTTTGGATTTTCCCACCAAGGCGGAAAGTCGAAGAGGAACGTTATGTCGCGCAACCACGGCGATCACATTGGATACAGATCGCAGCGAGGTATCCTTGCAATCGAAGAAATCTTGCTGTTGAGCGTGGACCTTCTAGACGTTTCTATCGAGCAACCCCGAGTAGCAACCAAGGGAGGAGAAAACCAAAAACCAACGGGACCAAGGGCTTCCATGCAACTTGCATCAAGGGGAAAGATAACCCAAAACCAAAGCAGCGAATCTAAATCAATCTCCAAGGGGAGATGGCAAACCAAGGACCAAGGAGAAAGATTCCCTCACCCAAGCAGCGAACCTAAATCGATCTCCGAGGGGAGATGGCAAACCAAACCTGATTGCCCCCAGAAGCAGGTAAAGAAACGCGGGGAGATAGCGAATTAAACCTTTTGCGAGGCGCCTGGGAGGAAGAAAGGTGGGGAAACTTCCCTTCTCTTCGAGAGAGCAGAGGGAGGGCGCTCCAGAACCCTAGATCCTAGGCGTCCACGCGAAGTTTTTGACCGAGAACGAGAACGAGAGAATTATAACGATAAATACCGAACGAAGAGAAGAGAGAAGCCTAGCGAGAGTCGATTCGCGAATGCGACACCCCCCTGCTAGGATCGAGCGTCCCGCGAGGGAAGGAAGAGAACCTAACGGATAGCGGAGAGTTCCATCCAGGCAAGATGGCCGAGCAATACGCAATACCTAACGAGACCGAATGGGCGAGGAGCGAACGAAGAATGAAACAATAAATTCGAATGGAGAGCCACGCTCCAAACGCCGAACCACGACGGAAGACGTGACGACCGAGATACGAATAATCGAGGATCGATAAGAATAAGAACGCGGAACGACGAGAAACGAGAGAGTCCAGAACGAGAAACGAAGAAATCGAGAATCGAGAGCGGTAAGAACGCGGAACGACAAGAATCGAGAATCGAGAACGAGAAACGAAGAACGGTAAGAACGCGGAACGACGAGAATCGAGAATCGAGAACAAGAAACGAGGAACGGTAAGAACGCGCAACGACGAACGACGAACGATGAACTATAAGAGTAGTGCGCGACGATCGAAGAGACAGGAAGTACCACACCCGTCCGGACGATGAGGTGTAGAATCGGCGGCCGGCGCGGCAGACCGCAGGACTCAACGCTGCAACCCATCCTCTTCTCTCTTTTACGAGAGTTTTACCTGGATGTTTGGGCGGTGTGGCGGCACCCAAGTTACAACGCGGCGTCTCCTGTTCTTCGATATATGAGTAGTCGAACGGCCAACGGCAAAAGGCGGCGAGATATCACGACGGGCTCGGCACGTCACGCGCGAGCTAAACGACGAGGTACGGGGTTCTCCTGACAGAGCGCAGCGAAAGGGGAGGGAGATCCATCCTCCGTGGTCGAAAGGGGGGGCGAGCCATACCTCTCCTCCCGCGGGGGGAACTATTCGGCGGCCGCGGGGGGAAAATTCGGCGACCGTGGGGGGGAACTGGAAAAGAATTCCCGTACGTTCCCGTACCGCGATCAAACGCAAACGACGGCGTTGAGAGATATCGGAGGGGCGTGACAGTCGCGACCGTCAGAAGAACGTAGAGGGTGTATCGAGCAGAGAGACGAGGGTGCGATCCGATGGCGACAGGCGAGCGAAGGCCTCGGAGCGACAGCGAACGAAGGTAGGCGAGGCAAGGGCAGCGTGCGCAAATGCGTGGGAGCCAAACCACGGGGACCCGCACGACGATCCCGACGAGTACCACCACTGCCCGAGGACGAAGACCGCGTGCTGCGGCCGCATCATTGGACCTGCAGGGTTGGCAACAGACGGGCGGGCTGAGACGGGCAAATGGGAGACATGAGCAATGGGGCCACTGTGCGAGGACGGTGCGAGACGAGGCGAGCGGCGCGGGGCCTGATGATCCGAGCCGGTGGTCTCGGATCCCACGGGAGCTTCGATCGCGTGCGACGTCGGCGGGGCTGAGACGGTCTGAGATTGTGATTCTGCAGCCCGCTTTCTCATCTGAGGCTTACGAAGAGGAGGGAAGGGGTGAGCATCATCATAGGCGGTGACGAGCGACTCGCAGCGGCGAAGCAGTTCGGCTAGCGGCTCCCATGTGGCCGCAGCTTTCGCGTAGCCACGCCATTTGACGAGGTACTGTCGGGAATCGCCTCGACCCTTGCGGTCAAGAAGTGCATCAACCAGATACTCGTCTGCTTGGACGGGATCTTCATCTGTGAGGGTATAGTAGGGACGGAGGTCAGTCACATGCACCTCCTCGGAGAGGAGGCGATTTTCTTGGTCGCGTAGTCGGTAGCGGCCAGCGCCAAGCGCCTCGGCAATGCGATATGGTCCGCTGTAGTGGTAGAGGAGCTTGTTGCGGAGTCCTGGAATCTTGCGAACCACCCTATCACCTGGAGCGAATTGGATGGGGGGAGAGTGAGTGCGTAGCGTGTCAGCGAGTGCGTCGGCTTGAGACTCTAAAGTTGCATCATAAGCTGCGGCCCACGCCGCCTTTAAACGACAATGCATTTTCCAAGCGTACGAGCGAATTTCCTGAGGTAACTCGGGAGATGGACCAGTCTCAGATGGATCAGAAAGCTGGGCAGGCAGGCGAAGCTCACGGCCATAGAGCAAGGCAGCAGGCGACATGCGGGTTATGCGATTGGCGGAAGCGCGCATGCTCATTAAAAAGAACGGGAGATGATCGACCCAATGACCGCCGCCTTCATCGGTAGCACGAGCCATGTTGATCAAGGTCTGCTGAGCTCGTTCCACCAGGCCCACACTCTCGTGATGATGAGGTGTGCTTGGCCGCAAGTCGGTGCCGGTGCGCTCGAGGATGATCGAGGTAAGTTGACTAGCAAGGTTGCTGCCGGAGTCCGAGCGGAGTTGCCTTGGTACTCCGTGCCGAGAAACGACGTACGACATGAAGGCGTGAAGAGCGTCGGCACTCGAGGGGTCGCCGTTGTGAGGGGCCGCCTCGATCCAACGAGTGAGCGAGTCCACGAAAACGAGGAGCTTGTCGAAGCCTCGAGAGCCCTTGATGAAGTCGTGCGTAGGAGCCATCGAGACGACGTCGCAGAAGACGATGTCGAACGGATAGGCGCCGACCTGCGGTCCCTTGGGGTCTGCGAGGTGGCGGAAGGGTGGCTTAGCTAAAGTGCACTCGTGGCATTGGCGAACGTGCTCAGAGACGTCTGCGTTCATGCCAGGCCAAAAATATCGGTCTCGTAGAAGGCGCGCCATTCGGTTGTCGCCGAGGTGGCACAGGTGGTCGTGAAAGGCTTCGAGGTAGGCGCGGCGCATCGTCTTCGGCACGTAGAGGCAGAGCTTCTCGCCGTCTCTCGCCGGCACTCGTCGGTAGAGTAGTCCAGATCGCAACAGGCATCGAGAAGATTCGCGACTAAGCCAACGCAAGCGACGATGGTCGAGGTCGGGGTTATGAGGAGCGGAAGAGAGAAAGCGGATGAGGTCGTGGCAGTCGGGGTCCTCGGCCTGTGCCTCTTTGAGCGCCTCGGCGTTAGGTGTACCGACGTCGAGGTAGGAGAGGTTGATAGAATCCCTGGTCGTAGAGGACATCCTGGACGATCGTTCGTCAGCTTGCAGACTGGATGCCGTGGTGGTACGAGAACGAGAGGCGGCGACGGCTGGCGACTGATTATTCGATGCCGTGGTGGAGCGAGAGTTAGGGACGACGGCGGCTAGCAGCTGCCCATCCATCCAAGATTTGACTGGCGACAGCAGACGGATCGGCAGCGACGGAGCTCAAGGCAAGAATTAGCGTTGAGCGCTCGAAATCGAGAGCATTGAACGAATGATTCGAGAACGACGAGAGCGACGAAGGAGGTAGCGAACGAACGGCGAGAGAGAACGGAACTCCCGGAGTCGAATCGTCCCCACCACATATGAGCAGCTGAGGTTGACTCCGGATCGATTGAACGACTGAAACGAAAACGCGAACTTCGGGAACGACGGGATCGCAACCTAGGGTAGTATCCCCAGGTTGGAACGACAACAAGAAGGCTTTGCTCAGCCGTCCGAGGGACGGCGAGCTCGTAGATCGGAGGGGCGAAACATTAGAGGCACGAAATGAAACGCGAACGGGAGTGACAGAAGTATCGAGAAGCGAAAGGGGTGGCGGTCCAGGCCGCCGAGGAATTGAGAAGTCAACGAAGCATATGGCGGCGGCCTCGCCTATTCCCTAACGGCGGTTGCGGCCGAGGACGACGAGACGACGAAGGTAGGCGCGGTGGGCGTCGGGGATCTCCGGCTCGCCCTCGCAAAGGAAGCGGATGAACGGCTGGCAGTAGTACGGCGAATGGGCGCCATCGCCTGTCCCATATCGCCAATTGTCGGGGTGGTCGGGACGGGCCGTATCGTGATCGGGAGGAGCGGGGCGGAAGGCACAATAGGCACAGCCGGTGGCTGTGGTCCATACACCGCCCTCAGACGTAGGGCGCTGCGTGCGGGGCACCTTCATAGACGCGTCGGTCGGACGGGCCCTGGCGAATGAAGCAGCCAGGTCAGCGTGCCCACAGTAGCGTGACATCGGGTCGAAATCTACCTTAGCATTACGCCAAGATTCCAAATCCCATTTGGCGCCCTCGGGATGGCCGAGGTTGTCCGAAGGCGGCGCGCAGCGGCGGCTCTTTTGCGATGGCGGTGTGTCGAGAGGTGGGAGTCCACCCTCCAACTTGGGAGGCGGCTCCCTGGTGTGGTCGGTGCGTCCCTGGTGGGACCGATCTCCATTGCGATTATTTCGAGTATCGGAGCCGCGGCCGCTTCCTGAGGTAGCGGCCGAGGGTTTGTCGCTTTTGTCCGGAGCTGGCTTCGAGGAACCCAGGCGGTCCTTAACCATCCGGACGACGTCGTCGATGTGGGCGATTGTGAGCGGACCGTCCGCCTGCTTGCTGCTCCGCGAAGCCTCAGCACGTGCCTGCTCCGCTGGAGCCAGCACCATGCGCGCGATCGAGATGCAAGACAGCGAGTGATGCGGCGCGTCTCCGGCGGCAACCGCCTCTATGCCTCGCTTCCACGCTTTGAGGAACTCGAACGAGTTCTCCGCTCCCCGTGCGCGGTCGCTTTCGTCGGCTTTGACGCAGGCGTCGAATCTCTCGTTGATTTCGTGCGTGAAGGCAGGGAACTTGAAGACGTTAGCTGCCGTCACCGTCGGGTCATTCATTTTGCGAACGAAGGCGTCGGTCACGCGAGTGGCCAGAGTCACTAAGTCCTCGCCCTCCGAGCGCGTGGTGCAACGGTCCCATTCCGCGGACGCAGTCTCTTTGGCGAAACCTTTTGCCCCGGCGGCGAATGATTGGTCGCACTTTGCGATCAGCACGTCGGCATGCAAGCACGGGTTAGCGCAGAGAACCGAGTCCCTAACCGCATCGAGAACATAGGCCATGATGCGAGGATGGCCCTTCTTTGGATCGCGAGCGGCGAGGAGGAGGCCATTGAGAGCGTCCTGCCAGTCCACGCCCGAGGTGAGTGAGCCCTCGAGTGCGCGGATCAGTTGCATTCGAAATCCGTCCCAGGAAGCAGCAGCCTTGTTCGGATCGGTAGAGCGAAGGTCGGCGGGGAAGCGTAGCGACTGCAGGCTCTCGAGGCTAGACTTAGCATCGCGAGTGCCGCCCTTAGTGCGGACGAACGTACGAGCGCGCACCCATTTCGTAAGAGTGCGAGTCGTATAGATGATGCGGGCATGCCAGGACTCACCAGAGGGGACCTCACGGGCCGCCATCACCTGGTATTCGAGTGGGGCATTAGCGGAGTCGGAGTAGGCCTTGCCGTGGCGCCCATAGTGTCGTAGCCATTGTTCAAGAATGTCCGGCTCATCAGACAGGGCTGGGTCCGCGGGAGGAGTGGCGTGGCGCTTAGCGTGACGTCGACTCTCCCGGGTACCCTTATGGCCAGACTTAGACTTAGAGGCGTGGGGGCGGAGAGATCGACGAGAGTTAGAGTGTAAACCTTCGGGGGCCATCATAGACGGCCGTCCCTCCCGAGTATTATAGCCTTTGGCGGCGGCGGCATAGTGGCCACCCTTGGCGCGGCGAGGCTTGCGGCGCGAGTCCGTAGACTCGGATGATCCATCGGAATCCGAATCGCTGGTCGACGAGGAGTTAGACGAACGCTGGCTGGAGACCGGAGACGAGGACGAGGAGGACGAAGAGGTAGGGGAGCTGTCGCGGCGGCGGCGGCGGTTCTTCTTCTTGTCCTTACGAGTCTTGTTAGATTTCGATGAGGAGCGAGGGAGCGGCGGTGGCGGAGGCAAAACATTCTCGCCGCCATCATCGGATAGAGGTGGAGGCGGGCTGGCTGCCTGGACTGGTGCAGGAGGGAGTCGGCCTCGTTCAATCGCGTTGGTGACTGCGGCGAGCTGCTGTGAGAACTGTGCGGCCATGGCCTGCATGAGCTCGATATAACGCAGCTCGACGGGGTTGAGCCCCGGTGAAGCCGAAGAAGTTGGCGGCGGGACCGTAGCGGACGGTGGGGAAGGAGAAGGAGAGAGATGAAGAAGGGAGTCGGGCAGCAGACCCGGGGTCTCTTCACCACGAGATAGTCGACTTGGCGCGACCGAAGCGACCGAGAGGCGTTCGAGAGAGGCGCTGTAGGGCTCGTAGGCTGCCTCCGAGTCCGATGGCAGGGGTGGCGGTGCCTCGAGACATGCGCGAGAAGAGGGGAGGAATCCTTCCAGAGGATTATCCTCACCCTGGAAAGACTCGGGCTTGGACCTGCCTCCCATGGACTCCGGCGGCGATGGCGGAGATGATGGCGGAGGCATCGCAGCGAGATCAGGAGGCGAGGCAAGAGAGGGCATCACCTCCCCCTGTGAAGGTGGTGGTGGATGTCCGTCCGGAGAGGAGGAAGGGAACAGGGCAGGCATGATGCCCGACTCTGCAGAGGTTGGGGAGACCCCCATTGAGACGTCCAGCGCGGGACGCACCGAGTAGGATTCTACACCTGACGAATTGGGATGGCCCATAGGGCCTGAGGGCAATGAGGAAGGAGGCAGACCGGCGGCAGGCGCGGCGGAGGAGACGACTTCGGAGACGCTGACGGGCTGAGGCCCGTCAGCAGAGGAAGGCGGGCAGGCGGGCTTGAGCGAGGGCGAGGACGGCGGCGAGAGCGACATCGAGCGAGAGGCGAGAGGCGAGGGTGAGTGAGAGGAGGGCTGTGTTGGCAGGGGCTGGTGAGGCAAGGAGAGTTTGTAGGGTACGAGTGTTACGAGAGCGAGAGCGACGAGAGCGAGAGCGACGGATGACGACTGACGACAAGACGTCGGATCCAACGATGCTGCGACACCGACTCACGAACACACTAGAATCATTCACCCAAACCAAGCAAAACATGAAATAACCGAGACCCCACATCGCCGGTAACTCAAACACGTCGCGAGAGACAGAGAGAGAGAGCGAGAGAGAGAGAGAATCCGCAGCGACGGTCGGAGCGTGTCTTCGCTTTGGATTTTCCCACCAAGGCGGAAAGTCGAAGAGGAACGTTATGTCGCGCAACCACGGCGATCACATTGGATACAGATCGCAGCGAGGTATCCTTGCAATCGAAGAAATCTTGCTGTTGAGCGTGGACCTTCTAGACGTTTCTATCGAGCAACCCCGAGTAGCAACCAAGGGAGGAGAAAACCAAAAACCAACGGGACCAAGGGCTTCCATGCAACTTGCATCAAGGGGAAAGATAACCCAAAACCAAAGCAGCGAATCTAAATCAATCTCCAAGGGGAGATGGCAAACCAAGGACCAAGGAGAAAGATTCCCTCACCCAAGCAGCGAACCTAAATCGATCTCCGAGGGGAGATGGCAAACCAAACCTGATTGCCCCCAGAAGCAGGTAAAGAAACGCGGGGAGATAGCGAATTAAACCTTTTGCGAGGCGCCTGGGAGGAAGAAAGGTGGGGAAACTTCCCTTCTCTTCGAGAGAGCAGAGGGAGGGCGCTCCAGAACCCTAGATCCTAGGCGTCCACGCGAAGTTTTTGACCGAGAACGAGAACGAGAGAATTATAACGATAAATACCGAACGAAGAGAAGAGAGAAGCCTAGCGAGAGTCGATTCGCGAATGCGACACAGAGCTCCGAGAGTCGCGCCCATGGCCGCACCCCTTGGGGCTCTGGGCGAGCTCTCTCGACCGCCGTCGCCCCAGGCGCGTGTGAGCGGTGTTCCCGCCGGTGCCATGCCTCTCTCCAGCCCCAGTGCTCCCTATGCTCAGCCCTCCGTGAGCACGGTCGCCCCTGGAGAGCCCCATCCCCGTTCTCAACAATCATTAGAGTCCCAGTCCACACCCACAGCCATAGCCACTCCACTCCGCCAGTCACACTACTTGCGCCTTTCATTCGACGTCGCCCCTGTTCTTTTCACTCTTCCCCTTCCCCTTCCCCCCTTCGTTCCTTTGTTTTCGGTTTCCGGGGTGCGGCCTTGGTGCGCTAGCCCTTGGTTGGGCCCGGTTCGGGTGGTGGGTTCCGGGAGGGCCTTTTATGGCTTTCGTATTGTTGGCCTCTCTGGTTGTGGCTGCATGCTAACAGATCCTAGGCCACGCGCAAGGCGAGAATGCTAAGAGGTTTTTTTGGCGCATGGGCTCATCGTGAAGGTGAAGGTAGGGCGCCCTGCGAGTCCCCTGTGAGCGATGGGTCTTCGTGATGGCATCGGAAGGAGGAGCGGAGCTAACGCCTAGGTGTGGGTCTTCATCACAACCTTGTTTGCTCTACTTGCGGCTATTCGACAATAGACGACGAAAGTGCAGAGACTTGTTTTTGTATGTAGCTGGATCTACCTTTCCACTCTATGGCTCACGCTCTGGTGGCGGACCTCCGGAGAAAACGGACCATGGCAGCAAGAAATCAGGTACGTTATCCTTGACCCATCCTGGAAGAGGCTTCCCCGATTCCTTTTCAATGATGGGAAAGGCAAAGTTGGGCAACAGGTAGCGAAGGGAGCGAATAGAATCTGGCTGAGAACCGTCGATGTCCGTAAAGCCGAATTCGCGCGCCAGTTCGGCCACGACCTCAACATTGCCTGATCGTCTCAACATTTCTTCGCGGGGTAGGCGAGAGAGTGCAGCTACGGCTCGGCCGGAGAAGGCAGGCGTCTCGCCAACAGAAAGATCGAGACCTCCTGAGGCTTCCAACCATGTTCCATCATCAACCTATGCAGCAAGGGGTGAAAAGAACATCTTCAATTCTCTGCTCATACAGCGACAATCTAGGCCCTTCAAACTTTTGCAGCATCAATGTTCGTCGACATGCATGACATTGGCATGGCAAGATTATATCACATCAGTGTGGTGTAGGCGAGGCTCCCTTCAATCGAAAGCATCGTGACCGGGCTTGACATTCAAGGCGCACCATTTGCATATTGGCCTCCGTCTTGACGAGCCCCGGGTAGATAGACGTCGTTGCAACGCCATGTTTTCGTAGCTGCATGCATGACATGGGCAAGAATTGGTACTAGGTGAGAGTGCACAGAACTGGGAAGCTTCAACGAGAACATGCAAGTTGAATGGCCTCGCCGATTACCTGAACACTCATATCCAACGCCAGCCTGTCGATTGCGGCCTTGCCGACTCCGTATGCAACATTGAAAGTATATGACTTCCCACCGAATGAGCTCACAAGGCAGATGAGGGGAGGTGCTGCATTGGACTTGACCTGTGCTGCTGTCTCCAGCATGAGAGGAGTCGCGGCACAACACGTCGCATACACGGCACGAAGACCGACATTATTCACCGCGTCCCACATGTCTAGGCCCTGCTTCCAAAAGTCGTCCCGCAGCACACCTGGTGGTGTGCTGTAAGCCGAGCACACCAACACATCGAGACGGCCCTCGCTTTCCCTTACCTGGTCGATTGCACGCCTCATATCCTTCTCCTCAGCGACATCACACTGCAATGCGATGCCACGCCCACCCGCCGCAGTGACCTCCTCGGCCGTTCTTTCCACCGTGAGATCGGAGCCCACAGGGAGTGTGCGCTCTGAAGCCTGGCTGTTCTTCCTGCCGCTCCTCGATGAGCGACCGAGCACGTACACGGCGAAGCCAGCGCGGCCGAGCTCGAGCGCGATACCCTTACCGATTCCGCGCGACGCGCCCGTGACGAAGGCGACGCGCTGTGCCGGCAGCCCTGCACAATTCCCGAGCAGCGCGAGCGCGGCGGCGAGGCGCGCGCGCGAGGCGAGCGGCATCGCGCGCCGTTGGCCCCGACCGCCGGGATGCGTGGAAGGGGAGAGTTGGATTCAGACGTGAAATGAGAGAAGAGAGCCGCTGATAAAATCTTACCGCACTCGCGGCGAATGGAACCACTACCTACTACACGTAGTACGTAGCATACAAGTAGGTGGTAAAAATAATACGCGCGTTCACTTTTTTAGGGGGGGTGAGTATGTAGTTGACGGGTGTTCATTGTCGCGCGCCTTGAGTTGGGTGTGTTCGCGGCACAGCTGCGAGGTGTTGAGCGCCGCATGTACGCGGCGCGAGGAAAATTATCAGTGTTTTTCACAGTGTTCACTTTGGGGGTCAAGGGAGTAGTAGGTAGTTGACTATGTTCAAACGGTCAAAAAGTTTGAGTTGCGTTCGCGTTCGACTATTTTTTGTACCACCTACTTGTACTTTCTACACCCCCATTCCCCCGGCCCTTCTCCCCCCGCCATCAGGCGGCTCCCCCCGTACACTACTAGGGACTAGGGGATTGGGGTGAAGGGCTTAGATATGATCCGGTGGCCCGCGCCTCCCCCCGGTGATCTTTCCCCCCCTTCCTCCTGTGTCTCCGAGTGGGCGGCCGACTCTGTCCCGACTTATCCTGTAAACAGGAGCGGGACTTACCGATTTTCCGGTGGGCGGAGCTCTCGCTCCGCCCCCCCCCCTTCTCCGCGCTCTCTCTCCCCTCTCCTGCGGCACGCGCGATGGCGCGCCTGCGGCAGGCCACCAGCTGCCCTCTGGCGGCCCCTAGAGGCTCCCGGAGGCCAGCTCAGGGGGCAGAGGAGGCTGGGGCTGGGCCCTGGCCTCCCCTGCCTCCCCCTCGCTGGCGCTCCTGAGCCTCTGGAGCCCCCATCTGCCTGTCGAACAGGGGGGAGGGGGGGTTGGAGCAATGGGCTGGCCACGAGGGGCCAGGATGGGCGAATGGGGCGAGCCTGTGGGGAAGGGAGTGGATCAGTAAGGCAGTGGCCTCCTGGCAAGCCATCAGGCATGCCAGGAGGATGGGTGGTTCCTCCCCCATGGCAGGGGAGGAGTGGAGAGAGGGGGGGGCTCGTGCCCCCCCATGGGTCAACCAAGTATAAACTTAGTTGAAGAGAGCCGCTGATAGAGTGTGAAGATGGGTACTATTGTCTATTGTGTGTAGCTCATTCCCTCGGCGCCATGCCTTCCAAGCACGAGAGAGAAGCGAAGAAAAGGGTGCAGAAAAATCACAAAGAGTTGCACAGGATCGCACGCAGGGAGGAGAGAGGAGAAGAGTTTTAATCATGAAAGACAAGTAGGTGTAATTAATCAATGACTGGCAGCGTGGTGAGGCTGAACCATTGGTCCAGAACTGTTTTCCAGTCCGCCGCCGACGGATTGACGGATTGAGGTATCTTACAATCCATATCGCCTGAAGCGCTCGCGTGTGCTCGACCATTGGGAGGAGGCTTGAAGTTTGTCGCCGTAGGCGGCTTTGAATTGGTCGTGTGCGTCCTCATCGACGTAGAAAATCCAAGGACCTTTACCTTTACGTCCTTTATCCATCCCATCTGGGGTGGCATCCAGGCCTTGCAAGCTTGGAAAGAAGGTACTCATAAAGGTTGCAACATCTTCGCTTTTGATGTCCTTCTTGTTCTTGTAGTCTTCAGCTAGCTGTGCTAGCTGAATGAAGAAGGGGGTGTCATCCGGTTCCTCCTCATCATCATGAGGGGGGGAGGCAAATTGTGTGTTGTTGGTTTGAGTCGGCATCGGCTCCGATTGCGGATCCGCTCGCTTGCGCGAGGGCGGCGGAGGCTGTTGGGTGAGTCGAGGTGGGGCTTTCTGTGCTTCTTGTGAGTGTTTTCCTTTGGGGCCAGCCGCCTCAGCGTACGACTTTTGAGTGTTGTTCTTGGAGGGCCAGCACCAGCCTGGAAGAGCCGGTGCCGTCGTGGGTCGTGGGTGCAGCCGGCAGCCGGCCAGATACTAGTGTCGTGGTGCTAGCTAGCCCGGTAGCTAAGAGGCGCACCGCGTGAGTAGTCGTACATCGTTTCTCTCCTAATTGCCCTTCTCGTATTGAGGTGGGCAGGGCGCTTCGGGGTGGGTATAAGGTATATCGAGCCCGGCGGCTCAAGTCTCTTAAGAATAAGAGCCCCCGCGCATTGGCGAATGACCCTAGCACAATACAATTAGTCTAGGCCACGCCAGGCTCCAGTCACCCGTAGAAAGCGCACACACGGAAACGTGAACAAGGGGCGATAAGCGGCGGATGGCGGCGTTCACTGTGCGCGAGGCGCGCTTGTCCGCGACGCGGCAGCCTCCCTAAAGTAAACCCCCGTTTCTTTCGTTTTTGGCATTCTCCAAGTACTCTAAGGGTTGAAGGGTTTAAGAAGGGGAAAGAGGTTGGGTGGGCGGAGCCGGGTGGCGCTAGAGAGCGGCGAGCGGGAGCCATGGAGCCGACCGTCGGATGAGTGGCGCCGTGCAGCCGCCCCTCGCGCAGGGGGGACGGACACGCGGAGGTGTGGGGAGCTTGCTGGACGTGCGGGACTCTTGCCGCACGGACACCGTCGTACAACACGCTCAATGCAGCACGGAGGATGGGCAAGCCAGTAGTATAGACGTATGCACGGAGGATGGGCATGCCAGTAGTATAGACGTACGAGTGGCAGAGAGAGATCGAGAAAGGTATGAGCGGCGAGAGGTCGTGGGCATGGCTGTCGACGAGCCTCAGGGATTTGGCAGAGTGCACTCAGCCCCTCCGATGTCCCAACCCAACGATGAGTCAACAGAGGCTGCAGGAGTGCTTGTTTGCGACCCTCGAACAAGTGGTAGCCTGCATCCACTTCCTGGTAGATCACGAGCCGAGGAGGGCAGAGGGGCTGTCGACTCGACTCTCGAGGTGAATTGGAAGAGAGACAGCCCGCCTTCACGTCCTGCTCCATCCCACGAAGTCCTATGTCCGGACGATGTGTCAGAGTGGCGTGCTCCCCTGACGTTTGTGGCCGCAGCTGCCGGACAGGGCAAGCGTGCCTACATGGAGGACCGTCACGTTATCATGCGGCAGCTCAATCCGCATCGCTCGTCGGGTCCGTCGCATCGGCTGACCGGGATTGAGTATGTCGCCGTTCTGGACGGTCACGGAGGGTCGCGCTGTGTCGATTGGCTCGCAGAGAACTTGCACCAATACCTTGCCTCGCACCCAGGGCTAGCCACCAATTCATTCTCCACATCCGAACAATCCGGTGACCTTGAAAAATTGGGGGCGGTATTCTCCGAAACTTTCCACGCATGCGACGATGCATTTCTCAACTCCATTCGCGCGGAAGGATTGAGTGACGGTGCTACAGCGCTCTGCACGCTCATATGTGGAACGCGTGTGTATGTAGCGAACGTGGGAGATACTCGTGCAGTGCTCGCCCGCTTGCCTGTGCCACGGGAGGGATCTCGCGGTACAGTTTCACGAAGACGAGCAAAACGACCGCGTGAAGTCGAGGCGGTACGAATCTCAGTCGACCACAAGCCGAATCTTCCCTTGGAAAGAGCGCGTGTGAGAGAATGTGGGGGTAGAGTGACGAAGGTCCGCGGGGTCTGGCGCGTCTTTGCTCCTACCCAACCCTCAGAAGGTGAGTGTTCGCAAGCTTCATGTGAGGCTCGTCCATCGTCAAGACGGCATGGATCAGCGCCCTCGCTCCCCTCGCTCGCGATCTCGCGGGCCTTCGGCAATTTTGCTCTGAAGGAGCTAGCCGGGACTCGGCCGCTTATTGATGTTGAACCACATGTCGCAGTTGTGCAGCTGCAAACGTGCGACCGTTTCCTCATCCTGGCAACGGATGGGCTTTGGGATGCCATTGAGGAAGCCCAAGCAGTACGTTTGGCTGCGGGCGCGGCAAGCAAAATTCTGGGCCTCCCTGCGGAGGTGGGTGGACCAGCTCCAGTCTCCAACGAGCAGGAGCGCAAAGGGCTCGAGGATATCGCCAGGGCAACTGGGCATCGTGCGCATGATGCGGAAGGTGATGGAGCCTGGGAAATCACCAGCAAGGATGGCACAGTTCAGGATGGCGATTCAACAGCTCTAGTCACTGCTGCTCTGGGGAATTCTGATGAGGTGCCGCAGGTCGATCCTGTGGGGGCAGCAGGTAATCTGCGGGCGATAGCAGCCTTGCAACGTCACGGAGATGTGAGAGGAGTAGGAACGAGCCCCGCATGTGCATCCGTACACATGCCAGATCGGCACGCACTAGCCGCACAAGCGGCGGCGAATGCGCTCGTAGAGGCAGCCACATCCAAAGGCAGCGAGGACAACGTGACAGTGGTTGTGATTTTGTTCAAGTGGACAGTCGCCAACGACTCTATGCACGCCGCTCGCCGTGGCAACCACACCACTTATTGAATGCCAACGACGACCAACCCCGAGCCGAAGCTGTTAGTTGACTCTGTGGAGCCGTCGGGCCACGTACACATACAGGCACATTCGCACTCACGTGAATGACACACCACACACGAATGCACATGAATGGGATACTGAAGGTAACGAGCGAAATAAACAGGGGCAAGAGCCGACTACCGGCTTCAACTGGCTTTATGAACCTTCTTTCTTGAAATAATCACGATGGTCGCTATCGTTCAATACTTTTCAATGTGCGATTCCATACAGGTCGAGTCGAGAGGTAGCGTGCTTTAATTCGAGGATTGCATGTGCGTAAAGCAGGGTTGGAGGCGAACGAACGCAGGGGGTCTTCTTAGTACGTAAGGAAACGGCAGGCAACACGGAAGCTAGGGCCAAGGCAGTACTTTTAGCCTGGCATGCCCAAACTTGTCGCCCGGACTTGTGGGATTCTTGTGATGGACCATACAAACTTATGGTCAAACTTGTCGCAATTGGTCGTGATGCGTGATGCAGGTAGTACACCCGCCAACACGTTTGCACGTTGCCCTTCAGGCACACCCAAGAAAAACTCGTGAACTTCCCCCCATCTTCGAAGAGGGCGTCGGGGTGGGGCATCCCGCCCACAAGGGGGTGGAGGGCATTCTAGCCCACACTGCACCCTCCGCCGCGGCCACACCCGCGGCGCGCGTCGGTGATACCCCTCCCGATTGGAATGTGTGCACTAGCCCCCCCCCCCCCCTTTTTTTCCTGCACACGGCCAGAGGAGAAACATGCAGCAAGGGCCATGTAAGTAAGGCGCGATGGTGCACCGCTAACAGCACGTGCTGCACCGCGCATTGATCCGGCGCGTGCGCGCGGCCAGATTCCTGTTGAAATGGATGGGCGGCGGCGCGCGCATGGACGCGGCGCGCGGCGCGGTGTAGACATGAATATTCGTGAAAGGTCGTGAAAAAGTACGTGCTCACACCCACAGTCCACAGTTGAGAAGTTCAGAAGTTCCCCTTGTTGCTATTCACACACACAGATTCGGATTCCCCATGGTCGCGCCGCCGCGCCGCCCCTGGGGGGAGAGGGGAAGTTTGTGCTGCTGCCACGTTCGCCCACTGGGTGCTTCCCCTCCCCGCCCGACCCCCTTTTTTATAGGGCATCATAGAGCAGACAACTTGCGGGATGGCACATGGAGACCTTGCACCTTGCCTTGTCTCTCCTCTCCCGTGACTCCGAGACGACAATCGAGCCTTCCACCAAAAACTTAGTTCTAAAATGCCACTGAAGAAAACTATTATTATAGTTTCAGTGATGGAGCGCGCGCCGACCGCTCCCCCCTCCCAGCCCTCCGCTGTCACCACGCCTCCCCCGGGCGAGCTTGCGCCGCAGCTCTCCGCTTGTCGCCAGCCCCTGCCACTCCGCCCGTTTATACTAAGGTAAACGGGACTCGGTTATCGTTGTTTCCCCGGTTTGGGGAGGCAAGTAAGTACTGAGGTGTGGCAGGAGGATCAAAGATAAGTCCATGCAAGAGACATCTAACATCTTCATTTTCGCTACGCCTTGCATTCAATGGTAGTTCAACGGATTCGTACGAAGTTATCCGCACATCACTCCATAGCCCGCATGACAGCCCTCGTATGCTCGCTGAGGAGTCATGCTTGACTTCACTGGGCTCTCTGATGCTTTGGAGCGCGAGAGCACACGTGCCTGCTCTACTGCGTTCGAGAGTCAACGACGGGAAAGAGAGAAAGAGATGGGAAATAAAAACCTGTTGTAAATCCATCTTTGCTCACTCCGTGCGTGCACGAGTTGCGAACTTCTCCGGCTTTGGTACCTTGAGCGAGAAGTCGAGTGTAGCGTAGCTAAGGAAGCAAAGGGAGCGGGAGTCAGAGAGTGTCTCCTTAAAATGCAGACAGATGGCCAGAAATGAGCATGTGGTATTGGAGCGATGCTAGGGCTGCAAGGCTTTGACAACTCGAGTTACGCATGCACAAGCGCATTGGTTCGATTGTGTCATACTACATAAACGCAGATTATCTCATAGTGGGTTCATGGGGTGGAGCATTGGAATGTGAGCATAGGGTATGTGCACCCGTTTGTGAGGGATCCCTGCGAAATGATGTCGACATCAGGTGAAAAAAAGTCGCTCATAGTCTCTATCGTGATGCCACCGGAGGCCTCAATGATCAGGTGTGGCCATTTTGCCTTCACCCGCTTTGCAACGGCCTTGAGTTCGTCTGGCGAGTAATTATCCAGCATCAGCACGTCGGCACCTGCCTCGGCTGCTTCTTGGGCGTCACGCTCAGAAGTACACTCCACCTCAATCTTGGTGGAGAAACCTGCAACTGCACGCGCCTTGGACACCGATTCCGTGATTGACCCTGTGGACCAGATGTGGTTGTCCTTGAGCATCACCATGTGTGAAAGATCCATACGATGAGTATCGGCGCCTCCGACGAGCAATGCATACTTCTCTACTAGCCCGAATCCAGGCGTCGTCTTTCGAGTGCCCGCAACCTTCCCATGCCATTTGTGCTTGCGCGCGACATCCATTGCAGCACTTGAGGCTGTAGCAACACCCGAGGCGCGCGAGAGGATGTTAAGAGCTGTTCGCTCGGCGATGAGGATGCAGCGCGTCGGGCCAGCCACGCGCGCGATAGGCTCCTTGGCTTTCGCCTCTTGCGCAGTGATGTAATGCCCCTCAGGCTTGAGCCATTCCACCTCACAGCCCGACTCGTGGAAGACGTGTGTTGCAAAAGGGACACCAGCCAGCACACCCTCGGCCTTGCCGAGGAGCATCGCGTGGTGTGGCTCGTCGCCAACAACGTAGCCGCCGATATCCCACTTGGGCATATCCTGGGCGAGCCAGCGGCTCACCTCCTCCTTCCATGAGGGCGGGAGGATGGCCGCCAGCTTGGGGCTATCCACCTTGGCCTCTGCATCCGCGCGAGCTCGCTTGGGGGCCATGATCGGGTGGCCGAGCGACTTGGTGTAGTGAGGAACGGAGGATTGGTGGGGAGAAGACGAGAGGGGGCAGGAGCCGACGAGAGAGGAAGAGGAAGGGAAGCGAGGATAGCGAGATGAAGAGATGAAGGGGGAGGGAGAGGAGCGGGGCGCCCGCGTCGGCAGCCGGAGAGAGCCCCAGTGGACGGTCTATAAAGTTAGTCCACAGCGACCAGCAGTCGAAAGGAAAAGGAGTGGAGGGCCAATAGCAATAGAATACAAATATAGGCGCATAGGCGGTGAATGAGATGCGAAGAAAATCATGTATATTTCCCCAGGATGTACTATTTTCTCCCTCGTCTTCGAACGTCGGCACCCACTCCTAAACCCATCTGTCAATGCACATCTTGAATCTCCACTCTGAGCTTAGCTCTAAGCTTGCACAAGTGCAGCGGCATTGACAATGAACCGCTCCGTCAATCGTCGACAACGGTCGAACCCAACTCAGCATTGGCTGTCGAAAACAACTGTAAGGTCAAGATTGTTTTTGCTTTGCCCAACGCCTTGCAATGCTGCTCAGATTGGACAGAGATCCTACAAATGCTCGACCCCCGAGAAGCCCCAATGACCCCATGTAAAATGTCCGGAGCTGATCCTCTGAGAGCCATAGTGCTGCACGCGTCCCTCCAAAGGCACCGAGTGCAGCACCAGCCGTTACGGCTGATGCTACTCTGAAGGGAACCGTCCCAAGCCATAGATGAGTGAGCGACGCCGCACACATACCTGGTGCGACAGCGCAAGCCGCTGTCCCCTGCACGAGATGATGCTCTAGTGGGGTAGCTATTGTCAAATAGCTCATGACCAACGGCCCGCCCCCTACACCCATGATCGCGGATAGGAAGCCTGCAAAGCCACCAAATGCGAGATGTGCGGCAAACGTTGCCCCGAGCGGCGAAGTCTCTGCACAGGGATTGCGATCTTGTCCTGTGTGCACTCCGTGCACATCGCCACGTTGCTGGCGCTGGCGCTGGATCAGCAGGTGTACCGGTAGCATCACTGTGGTCAGACCGTTAAAGCACAGCGTATGCACGTCGACGGGTAGACGGCGAGCGACGGCAACTCCGATCCTGGCACCACCCATCGAAGGTATGCCGATAAGCATGGCTGTCTGTAGGTCAGCGGAGCCGGACGACGCAAATGTGGCGGCTGACATGACGGCAGCTCCACTGAGCGAGATAATGGATGAGCCGCTCGCCGCAAGTTGCGAAAGGCCAGCCACGCCTGTGAGGCACGGGATGATGAGCTGTGCGCCCCCCCACCCGACCAGGCCGACGCACGCACCGCCGCCGAACCCCGAGGAGGCGGCCGCCAGCAGCCGACGCGCCATGAAGAGAAAAGACCGACCCTGCAAGGTCTTGCGATGCTGTGAGGGTGCCGTCCCCCTTTCTTTCCCTTTTGGTTCCGTCTTTCTCATCACCCTCTGGGCCTCTTCTTCTTTCCCGCTCTCTCCGCCCCCCTCTCTCCCCCCCTCTCTCATCAAACAACCTCCCCCCCTCCCCCCTCACCATTTTTTTGAATAGTATGACTGACTTTATCCTACCGACCCACCTCTCTCCTCCCGCGCCATCACTGTGTGTGGTGTCGGTCACGTCTGCAATATTCTGTCTTCATCCCCCAAAATTGAGCAAACGGCAGGCTTCTCCTGGTACTCTACTCGCTCGCCCCCTGAGTTCCTTCCTCCCAGCATTCGTTTCTCAGACGGACAGAAAGAAGTGCTCGTAGGAGAACAGAGGAGGAGAGGAGAGTGAACACATGCTTTGTAGGAGGGTGCTCGCGCGGAGAGGAGGAATGAATAACAAGAGCTTCCCCCTTCTTCTTCTCCGGGAAACATCGGGAGAGAGGCGAGCGAGCGAGCGAGCGAGGGGGAGAGAGGGAGAGGGAGAGGGAGAGGGAAGGAGGGAGAAGAGGGAGAGAGAGGGAGAGAGGGAGAGGGAGAGGGAGAGGGGGGGCCGGTAGGGGACAGAGAGAGAGAGAAGAGAGAGAGAGAGAGAGAGAGAGAGAGAGAAAGAGAGAGAGAAGAGACTACCCTACTATAGAGAGAGACAAGAGAGAGACAAGAGAGAGAGAAGAGAGAGAGAGAGGCGGGCTGGGCCTGCTGCACGAGAAGAAGGGCGGCGGAGTCGGCGCGCCGGCGGCACCCGCTCGGCGGTTCCCCGCCGCAGCGAGCGAGGGGGAGGCGCGAGGGACACGATGATCACCTGGCTGCTCGCGCTCTTGGCGAGCAGCTTCACCTTCGCCGTGGCCGATATCCTCTGCGATATCTGCATTACTGAGGAGCATGAATCCTCTGAGCCGGCCGATGAGGATGAGCTCGAGCATCCGGGCGAGATGCAGCCACGGCGTGCGCTGCTGGCGGGCGATGAGGCGGACGAAGAGGACGAGAACGTGCTTGAGCACCGTCTTCCCGTGACGAACGCGCTACACCCCCCTGCGGACAGCTCAGCGAGGCCGTCAGAGATGATTGGCTTGAATGATGGGAGGGCGAGCCTCGACGAATCAGAAGAGGTTGGCTGGACCCCGGGCTTACCCGACGAAGATTCGTTCGGCACGGACACGCTGAGCGGTGAACAGGATGCAGCTGTTGCGGGGTTGGTGACCACCATGCTGGTTGTCATTGCGAACATCTACTGGGGAATCATAGAGCGCCGTGCTTCTTATGCGGGGTTAGCAGAGCCACCGAGGTTACGATGGGGGCCATTCACGCACGTGCAATTCTGGCTGGCGATGGTTGGTGGCGCCATGAATTTTTTTCACTACTATTTCTTGCTCAAGGCATTTGAGGGGGCACCATCGACCGTCCTCCTCCCACTAGTACAGGTATGATACCCTGCCTTGCTGGGGACACTTGCTCCTAGGACGTTTGCTTCCATCTTGGTTGATAGACTGCAAGCGATTCTTGACAAGTCGTGGTAGGAAGAGCGGACACGCCCTCGTCACATACGACCGCCTGCCCACTCAGGTTGCGTCTGTTTCGGTGCTGGCTGGCTCAGCGGCGATCGCAGCCTTGCGACACGAGCAGTGGATCACCCCGACGCATGCGGTGGCGTATTGCCTCATGTTTGTGGGCGGCGTGTTGCCTGCTTGTGGCGGCCATCTAGCGGCGCTGCTACGTCCCGCATTCTGGCGACAAGCCTTCGTGTCCTGTGCGATTCTCGCCGAGTTTGCGCTTGGGATGCATGACCTCATGCTCTCCGGTTGTGCTTATCACACGCCTGCCGCGGGTGTGGAGTCTAGTGTCTTGCTATCCGGCATGGAAGTGGAGCCTGCACCTGATGACTCGTACGAGTACTTTATTTGGTCGCGCGTCTCATTCGTCGCCACTTTCGCCTGCATGTACTCCTCTTCTCCGAGGCTGTATGGCCAGCTCAAAGATCTCTTCAGCGGCCGAATCGCTCCGAGGTACATTTCACTCTCCGCCTTGTCCGAGGGGCTCACTGTCCTTGGCTTCTACCTTGCTTCTATCGCATACGGCTTGTTTTACCAGGTGAGGGCTCAACCCTTCTGAGGCGGCTCGCCATTTCGCCTTCATCTCCAGCTGTAGACAGACAAATTAGAGCTCATCTTGCTGCTTCACCCTTCCCTCTCTGCACCGACGGCCTCAAGCTTAAAAGATATGGGCAACCCACTCACCCAACTTGCCCAAGAGTGCCATCTGGCGCCACCCTCGGCTTCTTAACTACGCATTCGTGTCACATTGGTCTCAGGCGGGTGTAGTCCATGCCGCAGAGGCGTCTCTCTCGCAATTGCTCAATCTGACGCTTGCTTTTCTACTGCTCAAATGCTTTGGTATTGGCAGACCGTCTGCCGTGGGATCGATGCCGGCGAAGGTGGCCTCCTTCGTGCTTGTCACCATCGGGCTCTTCCTGTGCACCCTTGAGGACACGCACACACCGGCAATTGCTTCCTTATACCCTGCAGTGCAAGGGGTGCCGCTCCCAATGAATGGCACCACATAGACAGTTTCAGCAGCTCGGGATCGCTTGCGCTTGTGATGGTGAACAATGGTGGACCCTCTGCAGTGCCGGAATGTGTACAACAGTGACGTGATTCGCATTAAGTATTGCCAGAATGCCGATCTCATGATGCTGGACCGCAACGAAGCTTGGCCCTTCTACGCCCTTGTCGTAGTCGTGGTACGTGGCACTGGTGATTCATACCCTCTTTCTAAGCACGTACTTACACTGAATTGCCCCCCCCCATGTGCTACACATATGCTCATGATTCATGGCCCCTCCCACCCCGGTGACGGTCGCGCTGCCGTGGCAGCGCGACTCGAGGCCGGGTGGCCCCTATGGGCACAACAACATGACAACATCCAATGGCAAAATGTACAACACACCCCCTTGGAGAAGCAGGGAAGACTGGCCAACAGGGAGCCGGAGGCAAAACCTGACCCCAAAAGCAGCACAACACCCTCTCTCCCGACCTCTTGGCCCCGTGACACTCACCATCAACCTGCCCCTTCCTGCACCTCAGGAGCCAGACTCAGAAGATGAGGACACCAATGTGAACACAGATGCCACGTACGACATGTCGTTCCATCAAGAGGGCAACCTCTCCTTACTCGACACGACGGTCTATGCCGCCATTGTCGAGCTTCTACTCGAACTCGAGGGTGTGGACCCCGAGCCCGACTTCTGGGCCCGATCCTCGAAGGGCCCATGGCACATCGGGGTGAACGAAGACTGCATGATGCAATTCCAAACTCGTTACGGCGAGCACACCACGATCAAGGTCCACAACGTCGATGTCAAGGTAAAATCAAGTTCGAATCTATTGAGAACAAACTCAACACGAAAGGCTCCTCGTCGCGCAAAGCGCTGTATGAGGCACTCCAAGACGTGGCGGCCCATGTCGTAATCGAAGCAGAGGGGCTAGCACAAGCCTCCGTCATCACGCTGAGCGTAATCGTCAAGGCCATCGAGAAAGAAGGCTTCACCTTCCTTAAGGGAAATCGTGAACGCATGAAGCTCGAATTAATTAAACCTTTTAATAGTCTCACCGCACACGCGGCCGTGGACCCTCTACTTTCTACTCACGTAGGAAAACTTTCTACACCCCCACTCCCCCAGCCCTTCACCCCCCGCCATAAGGCGACTCCCCCCGTGCACTACTAGGGGGATTGGGGTGAAGGGCTTAGATATGGTCCGGTGGCCCGCGCCTCCCCCCGGTGATCTTTCCCCCCCTTCCTCCTGTGTCTCCGAGTGGGCGGCGGTCTCAGCCCCGACTTATCCTGTAAACAGGTGCGGGACTTACCTATTTTTCGGTGAGCGGAGCTCTCGCTCCGCCCACCCCCTTCTCCGCGCTCTCTCTCCCCTCTCCTGCGGCACGCGCGATGGCGCGCCTGCGGCAGGCCTGCAGCTGCCCCTGGCGACCCCTGGAGGCTCCTGGAGGCCAGCTCTGGGGGCAGAGGAGGCTGGGACTGGGCCCTGGCCTCCCCTGCCTCTCCCTCGCTGGCGCTCCTGGGCCTCAGGGGCCCCCACTCTGCACCTGTCTGCCTGTCGACCAGGGGGGAAGGGGGTTGGAGCGATGGGCTGGCCGCGAGGGGCCAGGACGAGCGAACCAGGCGTGCCTGCCAGTGGGAGAGTGGGTCAGCAGGGCAGTGGCCTCCTAGCAAGCCATCAGGCATGCCAGGAGGATGGGTGGTTCCTCCCCCACGGCAGGGGAGGAGTGGAGAGAGGGGGGGGCTCGTGCCCCCCCATGGGCGAACCAAGTATAAACTTAGTTGAACGCATGAAGCTCGAAGGCGAGTCCGGCACCTTCGTTTCCAAGGTAGCTCACTCCACGCGCTGGCACATCTACATTTCAGCGGTCCAAGGTAACTTCCTAGCGGGCAACTTTCCGCGCAAGCTGATCCTAACCATCGACAACAAAGCGGTGCCGGTCAACTACGCGATCTCGAACTGCAGAGCGCTCCGTCCGGACTCGAACTCGCGACCCAGAGCAAAAGGTTGGTGGAGGCGGTGGGTTGAACCACTATGCCACGCGAGAGTTTACGTAGCCATAGGGCCAATGGGAAGGGCTGAGAACCGCCCTATATACTCTGGGTTTTTTTTCTCTTCTTTTTCACTTTTCTTCTTCTTTCTTCCTATGTTCTTTTTACTGTTTTACTGTATTTCTTTTACTGTTATTTCTTTTTGCCTCTGACCTCTGAGACATCGCGAATGCGACAGTCTTTTGTCTGTTTTCGATTACGTTTTGTTGTGGGGGCCCAAGGGGGGGGTCCGGGTCCTAATGGGCCCCGGATATGTGCTAGTTGGGTGTATTGGGAACTTTCTCCCGAAAAAAATCCTCAAATTTCCTCAATTCTGAGATGGTCATTTTTTCACCCCTAATAAAAAAACACTGTTTGACCGCCCTATAGTCACTCCCGAGGAAAGCTCCATGAGCTCTCCGCAAGAACCGCGTTCCGCGCTAGCTGCCGGCGCGCCCTCGCAGGCAATCTCCAAGAGTGAGATCAGCCTTGCTCTGACAAAAGTCAAAAGTATGGTTCCCCGGGCGCCGTCGCTTATTATGCGGAGAAATGCTCGGGCAGTGGCAAAAGCTCGCTTCCCCCCCCGGTACTTTTTCATGGTAAATCTTCAATGTACAGGTTACATGGGCGACTAACTGGTAACTGGGTTTTCACCCGAATGAGCTTGTGGGGAGCTCAAACGGGAGAAAGAAAAAAACTTCTTAATATCCTATATCCTCGCCGCGCGCGCGACTCTGCACGGGGAGCCCAAACGGGAGAACGGGAGCCAGGGGCTTGGGAGGGGGGAGGTATAATCAGGTGCTTACTTAGTTTTGTTTGTGCCTTGGGACTTGGTGCGGTCATGTGTGTCGTGGCTTGGCGTGTTAGTGCAAGTCTAGTGAGAGTAGAGTACTAACGCTCATGAAAGTGTTTTTAGGATTAAACTAGGACAACAAGAAAACTCCGACTCTGACACGGATGCTCTCGAAAATGAAGTTGCTGCCGTACTCTAGCCCTTTCACACCGTCGGCCCGACGGCCAGCGAGCAGCCTGGTGCGATGCCGCCCTCGAGGAGGTGGCTTTCCTTGCTCGCGCTCTGCGCAGGCGCGCGAGCCGCGGCGCCGGCGCAGCCACCGCTCCGAATGGTAGCTCTCGACTTGGATGGCACGCTCCTCAACCGCAAACACGAAGCGTCGCCGGCTGCTGTGGAGACTCTTCGCGAGCTGCACGCGGCTGGCGTTGTGATCGCGCTCTGCTCTGGCCGCTCGCACGTGGCGATGTACGAGACGGCGCGGAGACTACAGCTCCCTGAAGTTCCTCTCGTTTGCTTCAATGGCGCTCTCGGGCTACGGTGCTCCGCTGACTTTCTCTTTGGGAAGGGGGGGGAGCCTGAGGAGATGTTCAAGACGCCAGTCCCAGAGGAAGCAGCGCAGGGAGTGCTTCGCCACGCAGCGCAACGGGGCGAGTTGGTGCAGTATTACGTGGGACCAGACATACATGTCGTCTGTCAGACCGACGATCATGTTGCCCTCACACACGACTACGCAGCTCTCACGGGCGTGGCCGCACACGTGTATCAGAAGACGTACGATGAGGCCATAGCTCGTGGTCTGCCGTACAAGATGCTCATCATGACGCGCGAGATCGACTCTACTCTAGATGCTGCACGTGCGGCGCTCCCTACATCAGACGTGCACCTCATTCGTGGAACGCCTCCTTTCTTTGTCGAGTGCTTGCACCCAGCTGTGAACAAGGGCGACGGTCTACGTCGCTTGTGTGGTGCACTGAGCATTCCACCCTCGGAAGTCGTTGCCTTTGGTGATGGAGACAACGACCTCGAATTCATCAAGCTGGCAGGCCTCGGAATGGCCATGGCCAACGCGCGACAGGTCTTAAAGGACGCTGCTGACTGCGTGGTGGAATTCGACAACGACAATGACGGCGTCGCACGCGCTCTTCGTAAGCTCATGCTTGAGGGAAGATTTGGGTCAAAGCTTGCACAAATCGAACAGGAAAGGCTAGCAGACCTGGCAAGTACGCAAACTGGCACCGGCCCAGCTTGACCACCATATTGCCTATCCAGTAGCAGTGAGCATTGACGGGTGGTGCGACCCGCCGTGTCGACCGTGCAGCATCATAAGTGTGATTTATATAACCGAGCGCGTATGCAACAGTGCGAGATTTTTCGCACCCCTCGCGTGCAGCCCTCATAAATTCTGAGGCGGTCTGGGCGTCTGGGCAAGTAAACGATTCTGGCGATTGCTTACTCTTGAAAACGGTACCACTACTCGCCAACGCCCTTCCTTTGGCCATTAGCATTAGCCATTAACCATCCAAAAAAACTTCTTAATATCTCCTCACCACACGTGCGGCCCTGGACAAGCTCTTCCCGTAGGCCCGCGCCCGCGTCCCTTTCCACTCCTTCCACCCGCCTCACGGCTCGTCCCCTCGTGCACTACGTAGGGGCTCGGTGTATGGGGCTTCCGTTGGCAGGCGGCGGGACCCGGTCCCCGCCAGTCTGGTTCCCACCTCCGCTCCTGCGCAAACGAGCTACCGGTTACTATTATGCCTTGGGTTCACAGTGTACAGTGTCGGTCCTACCAGTACTAGATTTCGGTCACCCATGGTTGTTGTGTGGTGGAGTGTATTAGCATTAAGTGTTGCCGGGTGTGGGATTTATTGGGTGGGTTCTTTGTAAGTCTACTGCTTGGTTGTTTACAGTGCCTAGGCCAGTCTGGCTTCCATCCTCACTACTCGCGCTAAGACTAAGAAGGTGCAACTCGAGGTCGCGGAGCGCGGAGAGATCCCCCACAAGATACATATCCTGGGGTCGGAGAATGTTTTGGACGAATCTTCCTGCCGTCGGCCGAGGAGAGGAGGACGGAGAGAGAGAGAGAGAGAGTCTCGCAGGGCGACTGCAGAACGAGAAGTCGAAGTCATGCCGGTTTATTACCTTAAACGAGCCAACAATTTTAGAAACAGCAAAAAAATTCGAATCGCAAATTTCGAGACCAAAATCTGCAAACCTGGACTTGAGACCATAGGGAATCCGAATCTGTGTGTCTGTCTTGTGCGTCAGTGGCAACACGGGGAACTGTTCAATTGTGAGTGTGGGCGCGTACCTTACACGAATGTTCATGCCTACAGCCTTCGGCTTCGGATGTGAGATGGGCAGGAACATAACAAGGGGCTGCACGGATTAAACCTTTTAATAGTCTCACCGCGCACGCAGCCGTGGACCCTCTACTTTCTACTCACGTAGGAAAACTTTCTACACCCCCACGCTCCCAGCCCTTCTCCCCCCGCCATCAGGCGGCTCCCCCCGTGCACTACTAGGGGGATTGGGGTGAAGGGCTTAGATATGGTCCGGTGGCCCGCGCCTCCCCCCGGTGATCTGTTCCCTCTCTTCCTCCTGTGTCTCCGAGTGGGCGGCGACCTCAGTCCCGACTTATCCTGTAAACAGGTGCGGGACTTACCTATTTTTCGGTGGGCGGAGCTCCGCTCCGCCCACCCCCTTCTCCGCGCTCTCTCTCCCCGCTCCTGCGGCACGCGCGATGGCGCGCCTGCGGCAGGCCTGCAGCTGCCCATTGGCGACCCTGGAGGCTCATGGAGGCCAGCTCAGGGGGCAGAGGAGGCTGGGGCTGGGCCCTGGCCTCCCCTGCCTCTCCCTCGCTGGCGCTCCTGAGCCTCAGGGGCCCCCACGCTGCACCTGTCTGCCTGTCGAACAGGGGGGAGGAGGGGTTGGAGCAATGGGCTGGCCACGCCGGGCCAGGATGGGCGAATCAGGCGAGCCTGTCAGTGGGAGAGAGGGTCAGCAGGGCAGTGGCCTCCTGGCAAGCCATCAGGCGTGCCAGGAGGATGGGTGGTTCCTCCCCCATGGCGGGGGAGGAGTGGAGAGAGGGGGGGGCTCGTGCCCCCCCATGGGCGAGCTAAGTATAAACTTAGTTGCAAGGGGCTGCACGGAGAAACTAGAGAGAGGGATCTCCCCCTCTGGCCTCGGGGCCGGGGCGGTGACTCTCGGAGGATACAGGGGGGGGGGATAGAAAAAAAAAACTTCTTAATATTCTCGCCGCGCGCGCGACTACGCACCCTTATTGTGCTGCCACGCCCGCTACTCTCATCTCCCCTCCACCTGCCTTGCGGCTCGTCCCTCGTGCACTACCTAGGGGCTGGGTGTTTGGGGTTTCCTGCAGCAGGCGGTGTGCTCCGATCCCCGATAGGTTTTCCACTCCTTCCTCCTGCGCCATCGGGCTATCGGTTTCCATGTTTTCTTGTTGAGTCCGTGAGTCCGTGAGGTGGGCGGTTAAATCGCGGGGAGTTTTGAGGGCGGGGGCAGGTAGGCGGGTGAGACGTGGGACACGGCTTTGTGTTGTGCACGGTTAGGCGAGTCTATCCATTATGCGGAGCGCTTGCGCTACCGCGGACAGGTTCATGCCCAGCGTTAGCGTGCCTTTGTCGTTGATCGTAAAGACGGGGGCGCATAGTTCTCGCGGGGTCTTGAGCTTGGGTTTTCTTCCCTGGGAGGCTTTGCTGGTGCGTGCGGCCGAGGGTCTCTCCGGGGGTACGAGGCCTCTGGCGAGTACTGTGAATCTACTCAGGGTCTTTTCGATGACCGGCACGTGGTGGAAGGTATAGTTGTCAAATTCTGCTTTGTAGAAGTCACCTATTATGTACCTCCATGCTATGAGGTAGAGAGCTTTGAGGCTGTCGGGTGTCGGGGCGTTCAGGTATACGAACAGTCTATCCTTGAGTTTCTGGACCGTCGATCTGTTTCTATCAGGCGTGTAGCCTGTCACAGCTTCTACGGTCAGGAAGATTTGTTGTGTGGAAGGGCATCTGGCCAGGTGTGTCGAACTTTCGCGGTGTTTACCGCAAAGTCTGCATCTCGTGGTGGTCGCCGTGGCGAACCGGTTTCGTGTGCCTAGCCTTCTGTGGGTGATGTGCTTGAAGTGGGGGTGCTTATCCGTGTGTTTTAACATGGGGTGTGTGTAGAGTTTTGCCACGTGCATCCACTCGTCTTGGGTCAGTGCTAGCTTCCGAGCCCACGCTTCTCGGGCTGGTTGGGGTTGGGCGCTGGGGCCGCCCTTGAGGTATTCTCTCGTTATGTCGGACACGGTGATTTGGTCTAGTTGCTTTTTATCGTTGAGTGTGTATTCGTCCGCTAGCGGGTATTCTAAGTGTTTCGGGCCTTTTAGCCCGCTTTCCCATTTGGCCGGTGCGTGGTATAGTGTCTCTTCTCCCGGTTTCGCTACTTCGGTGGTGTTCGCAGTTTCGCCTAAATAGTTGATGTTTGTGTATGTCCATATATTGTTCATTTTAGTGATGTATTTGTCGTCTTCCGACGCCTTGACTTCCTTCGCCTCATTTTCCGGCGGAGTCACACCGTTCGTTTGTACCGTTTGCGTCCTAGAAGCGGCTGGGTTCGGTGGCGGGTCTACCTGTGCTTTATCTAGGAGTCTCGAGGCGTGGCGAACCACGCATTCCCACGAGTTCAAGAATTCCTTTTTATCTATTTTTGCCCCCGCGTGGAGGAAAGGGGGGGGGGGGGATAGAAGGCCGTTGAGGTGGGCCTTCGGCCGAAATGGATCTTCGGAGACCCCCGGCCCGGCGGACGAGAGGGGGGAAACCGGCCCTCTCGGGCGCGGGGACTGACTTCCCCTCTGCCCCTACCCGCAACACGTAGGACGTAGGTATCTTTATCGTCGCGCGTTATGTTGCGCGCCCATAGAGGGTCTGGTGAGTCCTGTTGAGTGCTTAGCCCATGCCAAAAGGCAGAACATGAGGGTGACTAGCAGCATTCCCCCCCCCGGCCCCCTGAGGGGCGTTAGTGCCTCAGGACGAGGGCACGAGGCGCCTCCCCATGACCCCTCAAGTAAAGGTAGGTTCCATAAGCTATGTATATGTAACAGCTTGATCTTGTGCCCGTCTCCATGGCCTACATCCTCACAAGTGCCTCGCTTCAGGCCCCCGTCTAAATGCCATTAATCAGTATGAGCCGTATCCGCCGTGCATTGCATCTCTGCTTGCATCGCATGCATGCCATCGCAAAATTTGATAGGATACAAGCCCTTTCTCGGGTCCTGTCCTCGTGAAACGTTTGACTTTCAAGAAATGTTCAACCCCAAACATATTATCTACAAGGGGGTACATGGGAATGACAGCCACTCTGTGGATGAAGACATGCTGTAAATGAGGTTGCGATAGATCACTCTCAACCCGCCCTTCCGCCCGCCTCCCACTCACCGTCGCCGGCTTCATAGCATCAGCCGGACCGCAGCGAGGCCAAGGCTTCCAAATGCCGCCATCGTTGCCACCGCGTACCGCAGCATCTCTCCCTTTTCCTTCGCGAGAAGGGTGTTGATGGCGTTGACTTCCCTGTCCAGCTTAACGTCGTGCTCAGTCATCCGATCAATGAGTTTGGCCCCGTCATCTCGCATGCGCCCCTGGAAGAGGTTTAGGTCGAGACGCATACTGGAATTGATCTTATCGATTTCGTATCGTAGGTCTGCCTTGGTCTTCTCCCGTTCGTGCCGCAGCTCCACACGCATCTTGTCGATCTCGGAGCGCAGCTGCTCAACTTCGGTCCTCAGAGCGGCTTGGTGCCCATCGAGCGTGGCAAGCAGCACGGTTTTGGACTGCTCGAAGCGTGATTCCTGCTGGAGTGCGATGAGTGCAACGTCACTCTTGCTAGAAAATTCGCCCTTCGCCTTCTTCTCCTGCGCGACAATTGCGTCGAGAATGCAGCGCGAGAGTATCTCTGCCTGCGAGTCCGAGATGCCAGCTGTCCTCAACTTCTTTGTGATGTCGAGCGAATCGAGGGCGCGCTGCTGGCGCTGCTCGGCGGAAAGCGTCATGTCTGTGCACAGAAGCCGGCGCCTTAGAAACACACGGCCCGCAAGGCACCCGCGCGGCCCGATGCCGAGGGCAAGCCTGCGGCGCATAACCCTCGGCGTCTCTGCGGGGCGAGCGGCTGCGTGAGACGGGACTCGTCCCGGGCGGAGGCGCGCAGCGTGCGCGCGGGCGCACGAGTGGGGGGGTTTGGGGGGGGGGGGGGGGGGGGGAATCAAGGTACAAGTCTAGATCTCCAAAGGGAACACTATTGTACTCGAGTACTCTATATTTGCAGGTGTGCGGTGTGCGCTTCTTGATCAACGAGTTTTGTATTCGAGGAGGAAAGGAGACCGACCGACCGACCAACTCTGACCGACCGGTTAAGCCAACTCTCTCTCTCCCTCTTTCTCTCTCTCTCTCTCCCTCTTCCTCTCTCTCTCTCTCTCTCTCTCTCTCTCTCTCTCTCTGTCTGTCTGTCTCTCTCTCTCCCCCCCCCCCCCCCCCCCCCCCAGCCTCCCTTCTCTCTCTCTCCTCTCCTCTACTCCTTCTACCGGGAGGCCCGAGCGGAGTTCAAGCAGCTCTCTGCATGCTGGACCGCACTCTTGACGAGGAGGAGACCCTCTCGCCGCTGGGCGAGCAGCCGCCGCTGCCAAGCTGCGCGCAGCCCAACGGGCCATGGAGGGGCGAGCTTTCGCTCCTGCCGCATAAGCTCAGGCAGAGGCCAGGTGCGCCTGCTGCACGCCTCCTCTTCACTCGTTTCTCCAGTGTGCTTCCCACACTTTCGCCACAGAAGAGGCAACGCGTCCGTCGTGCAGGGCTGCAGCTCGCGGAGAATGCGCCGCGCGCATATCCGTGTCTGAAACGTATGACGGAGCCCGATTTACTCTCCCACATCCTCGCGGCCGTAGAGACAATGCTGCGGATCGTGGAGCTGGCTCGCGCCGGCAAGTCGGCGCGTCGAATCAACATCAAACTCGCAGAAGAGGGTCTATGCTCATCGAATGGCCGCCCTTGGACCAAGACTGCTGGCCAGGATTTGAAGGTGATCAGTCGAGTCCTTCACTCGCAGGTTCGTCGCCAAGCTCGCACTGCGCAATCTTACTTGAAGCTGCAGTTGGTACATGAGCGGGGGAAGTCGCTCACATGAATGACCTTGTCCTCGCAGAATATGGAGGCCGTGCTCAGTGATGCTGAAGCGGATAGCGATCTGGAGGAAAGGCAAAGCTCGCCCTCAGCTCTTGGTGATGCTGAGACTTCATTGCTCGATACAGATGTTGAGCTTTTCGAGCAGACAGTTGAAGCTGCTCACATGGAAGCCGGAACGGCTGCCGTTGCTGCAGCTATCGGTTTGAATCAAATGCAAACTGTTCGCCTAAGGAGATCAAAAGGAGGTCGCGGGGTTACTCGCCGAAAGTCGAGCATGGAAGCCCACAGGGACGCTCTGCATAACGAGGAAAACGAAGGGCAACCAAACGGGCCTGCACGAGTTTCCCCGCGTGAATACCGAATATGTGCTGACTTGGATTATGGCGACGTTTGCGATGCGTATGGGTCTAACCCTGTCTCTTGTGATGGCGCTGCTACACCTCCTGGTGGAATTGATATGCTGAAGAGGCTAAACCCTTGCAGATGCCGCCAAGAAGCCATTCTGAGGGCATCGAGTGCGGAAACTGAGGAGGACGCAACATTACCGCATGCAAAACAATGTTCGGCACCTCCGTCGTGTAAGGAGTCTACACTCTTCCGCCAAGCGCAGCAAGCTCCAAAGCAGAAAGCCAAAGACAAGCCAGCAAAACGTGAACGCACGCCCGCTCGCTCATCAACAGCGCGGCGAGCCTCTCTCAAGACTATGCAGCAAGAGCGGAAGAAGCGGAAACCCAAGGAGGAGGATTGGGACTTGAGCGAGATGTATTCTCTTCGAAGTCTTGGCGTTTGCTTCTTCCTCGTCGAATGCGAGGGACAGTGCTGCAGATTCAGCAACGACGTAGTTTGCAATTGTGCGTTCCCCTGGCTCCTGCATTCACGTGGAGACAATCTACCTCGCATCGCCACTATATTTGCCTTCACTGACACGGCCCGCCACTCCTGGATGTTTCCGCGCAGACAGAGATCTAGCAACACTTGTCAAGGACGAGCTGAAACTTTCGACCGAGATTTCTGGGTTCTTTGAAAAAGACCCATCGGGCCGTATGCTACGCATAAGTACTGATGCGGGGCTGTATTCAAGCGTCCAAAACGCGATCCAATCGGCACCGCTGAATCTGCATCCACGGGGATCCCGATGCAAGAGAGGACCACCTACCGTACAATTGTTGGCATTCGAGAAATTTCCACCTTTGTTGATGACAAGTGTGGATGACACTACTCACGGAACCGTCCTAGCGAACGCATGACCAGGTAGTGAAGAGAGGGCGCTAATTTCTGATGTCATAGTTATTATGATAGTGTTGATTACGACAGCTGCAATACTCAATCAAGTGCTACTCAAGCCAGCTGCCCACTGGCGACCCCGGGAGGCTCGTGGAGGCCTGGAGGTCAGCTCAGGGGGCAGAGGAGGCTGGTTTTGGGCCCTTGCCTCCCTTGCCCCACCTCTGCCTCGCTGGCCCTCTTGCGCACCAGGGCCCCCCACGCTGCACCTTTCTACCTTTCTGCGTGTCGACCAAGGGCGGGGAGGAAGGACGGGTTGGAGCAGCAATGGGCTGGTCGCGACGGGCCAAGGCGAGCGAGACAGGCGAGCCTTTGGGGAAGAGAGTGGGTCAGCTGTGCATTCTACCGACGCGCAACGCACACTACTCGACTCGATCCCACTCGATCCCGATGACCAGTTGAAGCTGGAGCAGAAGGCGCGCGTACGCCGCCTGTTGGCTCGTCACATCGACATCGACGCGTTCGCTCTCGACGCCGAGAGAGTCGAACGAAGCCAGCGAGCAAGAGCGCGAGAGGAGAGAACGGAGGACCGTGCGGATTCGCGCCGAGTCGCCACCATCGTGAGGAAGGCGAGGACGAGGAGAGAGCTGGAGGGTGAGCGCGAGCAGGGAGGAGGGAGGAGCCTTCTCTCTCTGGGGACGATCGGTGGTGGGTCGGTGAGAAAAAAAAAACCTTTTAATAGTCTCGCCCCGCGCGTGGCCTTGGGATCAGCTACAGTAGCCACGCCCATTTCCCTTCCTCTCCCACACTTCCCGCCTTGCGGCATCTCCCCTTGTGCTCTACGTAGGGGCCCAGGTCGTGGGGGGGGCTGAGTTGGGCGGGGTGCACCGGCCCCCAGTGGAGTGTTCTCGCCTCCCTCCTGTGCCTCTGAGTGGCCCGTTTCTTCCATGTGCTGGCGTGCATGTCACGCCGTTAATATTTTGTCGCTCGTTTTCGGCGTTCTTCGCCGAGGGGGCTCTTCGAGGAGGGGGGGGGGGGATGTTTCCCAGCCTCAGGCGATCCTGTCGACGAGGTCAAGTGCTTTCGCCACTAGACCGAGATTATCGCCCATCTTCAGTCTGCCCCTGTCATCTTCGATAAAGGTGGGAGTGGCAAGATCTATTGGGTTTTTTAGTTTCGGTTTTCTTCCCTGGGCCGCAGTGCGCGTGCGCACCTGGCTAATAGTGTCTGGTGGGACACGGCTTCTGACAAGGGATGTGAACCTTACTATTGTGTTTTCCAGAACTGGTATGTGGTGGTATGTGTATGACTCAAATTCTACTCTATAGAAGTCTCTTATTATGTATCTCCACGCTATTATATAGAGCGTTTTCAAGCTGTCGGGAGTGTTTGCGTCCGGATACACAAATAGTCTATCTTTCGCTATTTGTTTTCGGGACCTATGCGAACTTGGGGAATAATCGACGATGGCGTCTATGGCTTCGAATACGTTCTTTGTCGCGGGGCACCACGCCAAGTGGCACGAGTCTTCTTGGTAGCGGTTGCACAGCCTGCATTTTATTGTCGGGCTGGCCGCGAATCTGTTTCTGGTTCCTATCCTTCTATGAGTGACGTGCTTGAAGTGTGGGTGTTTGTCGGCGTGTTTCAGTAGCGGTAGGGTATATAGCTTGGCTATGTGTTTCCAGTTCTCTTTCGTGATGTCCAAACGTTTTTCCCATGCTGTTCTAGCTGCTTGCGGAGCGTTGTGTCGCGCTGCTTTAGTCACGACTTTGGCGATGTCCGACACCGTGATCGCGTCTAGCGCGGTTTTACCCTTTTGTATGGCGTACTCGTCCGCCAGTGGGTACTCCATGTATTTAGGCCCTTTGTATCCATTCTCCCAACAAGCCGGGGGATGGTAGCTTTTCGCTTCTTCGGCATCTATTATGCTCCCCGTGGTGGAGGCCTCCCCGAGATAGTCGGTGTCAGTGTGAACCCATATGTTATTGACCTTCTTGATGTACTTATCATCGTCGGAGACTCTGATCTCCTCGTTTTCCGTTCCTACTGGCTCGTGAGGGGAGCTTACGCCTGCCCGGCGGGTTTTTACTCCGTCGTCGGGCGGTGGGCGTTCTGATGATTTCTCGAGTATGCGTTTCGCGTGGTCAACTACGACGTCCCAAGAATCCAGGAATTTCGTTTTGTGGATTGTATGGCCCTCGTGTTTGAAGACCTCTGGGAGGTGTTCAATATAAGCTGAGCAGTCTTCCCTTGTGTATGGCTCCCTTGTATTGTTCTCTTTGAATATGTTATGCACCACGTTTGCATGTAGGTGCTCCCACATTCGTGCCCAAGAGGCTCGAACGTCGGGAGGGGGGAAGTGTGGGTTGTGCCAAATGGGTTGCGAGAGTGCGCCTTCGCGCGTCAGAAACGAGGGCTGGATGTCCAATTCTCTAAAATTTCTGAGGGCTTCCTTCCAAAATGTCGGGAGTGCCGGGTTACCCATGAGGCTCTTCGTAAGTGTTTTACACGGGATTGTGGAGAGGACAGCCCCTCTCCCTAGTCCGGTTCGACAGAACCAAGCGTCAAGCGCTTTTTTCCAGATCGCTTTCCTTGCGTTTAGGTAATTTAGGATCCATTTAGCTTGGAGGGCTTTGACGTGAATCGGCCAATTTAGGAGCCCCAGTCCCATTGTCCTCGTCGTACTCCTCTCATGAGATGTGGCGTAGTGCGGGTATTTGATCCATTTGCGCTGGTTTCCGGTGTGTGGGCTTGTCCAGAGGACAGTGTCCGCAGCTTTGCGGATTCGCGTGTGGAACCACTTCGGAGCGGATAGTGTCTGCAGCCAGTATCTGGGCGTGCCATATATCATAAAATTGACTATGGCCGCTCTTCCGAATATAGTCATATGTTCGGTGGCCGGTGCTAGCTTAGAGACTTTTTCGTCAACTTTGTCCGCTAGTTTCGACCAAAAGGGTTTGAGCGCTTCCGTCGCTCCCAAGGGGACTCCTAATATTGTCAGGTATTCGCTGTTTCCTATCCAGTTATATTTTCGCATATCCCACGGAGGTTTGCGAGTCCTTTGTGCCCCCATCCGGAGCTTGAGGAATGTGAGGCCTACCTTTTCGACCGCTTTAACGAGAACGCTGAGGTTGATTTTTTTGGCTTGCGCGAGGCCATCAGCTTCAACTACAATGTGGGCCGCCACATCTTGGAGGGCGTTGTAGAGGGACTTGCGAGAGGCAGATCCCCCCTTGTTGAGTTTCTCCTCCAAGGTTCCGATCTTCACGCGGACGGTGATGTCCGTTTGAGTGATGCGGAGGGTGGTGAGCTCGCCATAGCGGTCTTTGAATTGTTGTGCGCAGTCCTCATTGACCGCCACGTGCCACGGGCCTTTGATAGAACGAGCCCAAAAGTCTGGTTCAGGGTCAACTCCCTCTAGCTCGAGGAGTAGCTCGACGATCGCGGCATATGCCGCCGCGTCTTGAAAGGCATAGTCCCCTTCTTGATGGAAGGAGAGGTCGAAGTTTGCATCAGTGTCTCCCATTTCTTGTTCATCATCTGACAGGATCACCTTTATCCGGATCAGAGGGTAGGGGGGTTTGGGGTGAGCGTGCGAACGGTGACATTTTGTGGCATGTGCTGTCCTTCTCCTTGGTTCCCTCCCTTGTGTAGGTCCGGGGGTGTCTCGCCATGGTGTGCGTTTGTGTGCCAGTCCTCTGGAGTTGTGCGTATCTGTTGTTGTATGAGGAGTGTGCCCATAAGGGCCACCCGGTCTCGGGCCGCGCCGCCAAGGCGGCGCGGCCTTCTCCAGGGTGAGTGAGGCCTCTGCCATAAGGCATGCCTGTTGGAGGGTTGGCGTGTCTCGTCTGGTGTAGGCCGGGTGGGGTCCACAGCCTGCTGTCTCCCATGGGGGGGACCAGCAAGGCTGCTGAGGGTGGCGTGGCCGAGGCCACGGGCCGTGTGGCGCGACGCGAGTCGCACGCACCTGCTCGGCCTCCGCGGGCGGACGCGGTCGCTTCGCCAGCGACTGCTCCATGGGTACTGGGGGGGCGCCCTCAGCGGGGGGCCCGAAGGAGAGGGGAGTCGCGGCGGCGCGCTCCATTGCGACCAAGTATAAACTTAGTTGTGGTGGGTCGGTGAGATGGGGGGGGTGGGGCGATGACCCAAAGACACATCCTCTGTTTACGTTAATGTTCTCATCATATTGTAATGATCCTCGGTCCCAGGGGGGTGCCCCCGGGGTTCCCGCCCGCACTTCGCGCCCAGAGTTCCCCCGCGGAAAGAGTGAACGCACGGCGTGCACCTTCATAGTAGGAGAAAAAGCTGTTATGCGCACGCACGGCGCCCCCGCGGGGGGAACCGATGCACATCGCGCCGTGCGCGTGCACGGCGTGCGCATGGGTGATTGCAACTCATCACACGTGTCCCGTGAGAAATCTCTCTTATATTGAATGTGTACGCAATTGTAAGCCTCGGGGTAACATAGAGGAACCGGCCAGAGAAAAAAGGCCGGCATGCGCACGCACGGCGTCCCCGCGGGGGAACCGATGCACATCGCGCCGTGCGCATGCATGGCGTGTACATGGGTGATTGCAACTTATCACACGTGTCCCGTGAGATATCTCTCTTATATTCAGAGAAACCAGTCGACATGCGCACGCACGGCGTCCCCGCGGAGGACCCGATGCACAGCTCGGCATGCACGGCGTGCACCTGGTGTAATTGTGATATTGCACCCAGGGACTGAATGCCAAAATTAGCCCAGCCCCTGAAAGCGCGCGCCGTAGGTGTAAAACATCGAGAATGGGTCATCATGTGTGAATATTGTTGTATAAACAACTATGGACATTTGATGGCTCCATTCGATTGATGTCCCATGATTGACGGAACGACACCTCGCTAGCGTACGTTGTACCCAACACAGAAGTGTGCAAGTCATATAGCCGCATGGCGCATGGTTGCACTACCAACAGCATGGGCGCCATGTAAAGAGAGATAGCCAAACACATCTACATCCATGTATGTTCACGTAGGGCACTTCAACAACGACAATATACAATATCTGAGCAGTAGTCTGTCGCTTCAACTAGCAACTGGCCCGTAGAAGATGCCAATTGAAGGCAACTCTGCTAACGGTGGCCGGTGTGGATGTACTCCGTGCACTCTGTCCATGCATGAGAGCAAAAGTGCTTGTGCACAACATCAGTTACAACGAACAACGCAAAAATCAAGTTGTGGTTCATTCGACCACCTGCAACTTGCTAATCGTGCGCCGACGTTTTTGGCTCTGTGCTGCACGCAGCCTTCCTCCGCTCGTGTGCATCCACAAGCGTAGTGCCAATCAAACGACCGAGGTCGGAAAAGCATGCCAGTCCACTACGTGCCGTGTGCAGTAGGCAATACTACAACGGCGCGTCATATCTGACGGACCGCTGCGCTCGCCCAAACTCGATATCGATGGATGCTGCCGCCACCTCTGGCGGCACCGTCCGTGTCGAAGACAAGCCCGCAGCTCTAGCGATCGCATCAGTTGGGACGCAGCCGATGCACGACAGCTTGTTCCTAGCTTGGCAGTGATGCCACAACGCCAAGCCGGGAATCGGTAACGCCGAGACGAGTGCGAGACACCAGCCGATGAAGATGCCATACGTCGGCAAGTGGTACTCACCTAGTGCTGTTGAGACGAAGGCTTGGACGGTCAAAGCCACAAGCAACAGCGGCACGATCAACTTGTAGTTCCACAGCAAGGGCTTTGGCAATCGGACGCCCGTCATCTCAAGAGCATCCATGGCGAACCGGTCTGCTCCGTAGATCCAAGCGACCGCAACACATTCCACTGCCCCCACCATAAAGAGGGTGAGGTTTGCGGCGAACCCGTCGACCAGCTGCACCCAATACAATCCTCCTCGTGTAACAAACAGCAAACTGAGTACAAACATACTTGCACAAAGCGCAAGCGAGCGGTGAGCACGCTTGAACCGCCGCCCTATTCCCGCGTCCACGATGTGGGTAAGCACGGTCTCCACCATTGAGAACTGAGAGTCCAACCCGAGGCATAAAAGCATCAGGAAGAATAGGAGCGCAAAGAAAGGTGAGGCGGGCAACTTAGCTATGGCGGCCGGATAGACGACAAATGCGAGGCCGGAGCCCTCGATAGACATGTCATCAATCGCAATACCAGACGACGCCGACATCGAGCCGAGAATGGAGAAGACAACAAGACCAGCGAGGAACGACGTGGAGCAGTTGATAAGCGGCACAAGCCAAGCGTCGCGCGTAAAGTTGTGGTGGTGCTCATTGTAGGATGCGAATGCAGGAAGTGTGCCCCATCTGCGTATGAGTTGGGAGACAGCCTCAAGCCATGCGGGGAAGACGATGGGGTGGTGAATCGATGTGAGTGGCAGGGATGGGCACGCACCCAATACCAAGCGAATAGAAGATCTGCGACGCAGCAGCTACCCACACGCCCGGGTCGCCCAGCTTATCGAAGCGCGGCGTGAGATACCACTTCAGCCCGATTGAGGCACCTTCTAGGGTGAGCCCACGCACAAGCATGATGGCAAGCACCAGGTACGGGAAAAGTGCGGTGAACCAGGCCACCTTGCCAGCCGAGTGGACACCTTTCACAACGCACAGCCAGACAAGGAACCAAGCCAATGCCAGGCAGCCCGCTAGTGGCCAAACAATTGCCCCGGGTTGCGCAATGCCCGGATGCTGCGGCCACTGCGTCGTCTCGTCCCAACTGCACGAGGCATTGCCGTGCGCGCGGCAGCGCAGCGTATCCACCTCCCAGAACTCGAGCGAACCCCCATGCTGGTCATCCCATGGCAGCGGGAAGGCCATACTTCGGAAGAAGTACCAAAGCGACCAGGCGACCACCACGTTGTAGTAGCAGCAAACAATGAACGTGGCAACAGTGGACGCAATGCCGACGCCCTTGAGGGCAGGATGTATTCTCTGCCAAATCTCGCCCCCCCCCAACTGGAACTTTTGTCCCATCCCTAGCTCGAGCAGGAAAATGGGAATGCCTATCAACAGCAAGACGAACGTGTACGGCACCAGGAAGGCGCCACCGCCGTTGTTAAAACCTGCGGACCGCCAGCGCAACCGTGGGCTGAGGGCACGCTCTGCGCGCAAAGGCAGTGGTGAGGACGAGAGAGATGGAAGGAGAAAGCGATCGCCGCTGACCGGGGGATGGTGCATGCGTCGTGGCTCACGTACATAGGTAAGGGAACCTCCAGAAGTTGCCGAGGCCGACGGCATACCCGACACATGCGATCGTGAACTCAGCGGGGCTGCGCCACTTGGGCCGGGGCTTGGGCGGCTTGGAAGCACGCGCGGGCTCGGTGCTCGAAGAATGGCCCACACGCTCCTCCGGCAGCTGCAGCGCCTGAGAGGGTGGCTGCCTTGCGCTCGCGGTGGGAGAGGGGAGCGCTCCGCCGCCCATCCGCTCCTTTTGTGCGACCCGACGCACACACAGGTGCCTCTCGTCTCTCCCTCTCTTCTTCCTCTTTCTGGCTCTCCCTCTCCCTCTCTCTCCCTCCCTCCCTCTCCCTCCCTCTCTCCCTCTCCCTCTCAGTCTCTCTTTCCCCCCCCCCCCCTCCCCTCCCCTCCCTCTCTATCTCCCCCTCTCCCTCTTTTCTCTCTTTTCTCCACCTTTCTCTCCTCCTCCCACCCTCGTTCCCTCTCACACACTACTCTCGCTCTCTCCGTGTCCCTCTCTTCCGATACACACTCTCTCTCTCCAAGAACATCTCGGTCTTCCATGTACTCTCTCCTGTTCCCGTATGATCTTCTCTCCGCCTGCTGCGGCGCCCCCGCTTGCTGATCCTGCCACGAGGAGTCAAGTACTCGGCGCACCCTGGGCGCTTCCTCCACTCTTTTAAGCCTTCTCTCCCCTCTCTCCTCCCTCCCATCCGGTCCACACAGCCAGAGAGAGAGTCTTTCCCTCTCTCTCTCTCCCTTATGTGCTCGCTCTCTCCCTCTCTCCTCCTCCTTCTTCTCCTTCTCCTCTTCTCACAAGGCCCGGTCTCTCTTCTTCCTCGCTCGCCTGCCCTCTCCTAAGAATAGAAAGAGAAGCTCACGACGCTCTCTTTCATACTCACTCGAGTACTTTACTTTTAGTCTTCTTTTGTTCCCAGAGGTATTTATGAACCGCTGCGGCGGCTCCGCACCGCCGCGCAGGGGAGGGGGGAGCCGGGCAGCAGGAAGGGGAGGGGAGAGGAGAGAGCTCGGAGAGCAGGGGAGAGAGGAAGGAAGCTGGAGCAGGACGACTGAAGAGTACGGTAGAGTAGGAGAAGAGGAGGAGAGGAGAGAGAGAGAGCAGACACAGCGCCCGGGGGGGCGGGCGTTGATTGGAGAGGAGGGGGGAGGCAGGCGGAGGGACGTGCCCTGTTGGTGTGACACGCGATGGCGTCAGACCCGCTGGCAGCCTTCGCTGCGGCGCGGCTCGCAGATCTATGGGAGACGACACTCGGCCTGCTCGAACGAGGCAAAGCTGAAGACGAGGCGGGTGCTATCGAGGCGGCTGTCCTCCTTTATGCAGAGGCGATCAGTGGGATCGAGGCACTGCTCGACGTGGAACCTAAGGGCAGGAGGAAAGAGCTGCTTACTGCCAGGCTCGCTGAGTACGGCGCGCGGCTCACTGAGCTGCAGGGTGTGATGCTTCGCCGAGCGGCCGCCGCCGGAGCGCTCGCTAAGAGCGCCGCTGCGGCTGCCAGCCCCGCAAAGCGGCACTCACAGGCCGAAGCAGCGGCGCCAGAGGCGGCGGGGAGTGTGGCTGCAGCCGGTGCAAACGACGGCAGCATGTCGAACCGTTCTGCGCAGACGTGGCAGGACTCACGCCACGCCCTGCACATTGAGTCGGTCAGCGCCGCGCGGCCGTCAGCCGCAGCTCTGGCCTCTGCGCGGCTGCAGACCGAGATGGCTGTGCAGGCGGACGAGGCGGCGGACGTTGCTGAGGCGCTCGAGCTCTACACATCGGCAGCCGAGCACATGCTCACTGCTCTTCGGCTGGAGGACAAACCGAATGTTGCGGCATTGATACGAGAGCGTCTTGAGGCAGTGATGCACCGGGCCGAGCAACTCAAAGCAGGCGGGAAGAATGCGCCCCTCACGCAGTGCAAAGCGCCGTCCCCGATGATGGCGGGGAGTGCCACCGTCCAGGTTCTCGCCGCGCCTGCCAACTCAGCTAGGGCAGTGGCCAGCGAGGTGGCTGGCGCGGCCACGTCTCTGCTCTCTGAGTCGGAGAAGAAAGTGCTCGCTCGCTCATCGCGAATGGGCAAGCTCCTTCACTACCCGTGGCTCGGTGGCGACCACGTTCGCGAGCGCTTTGCGTACCCTACCCCGTGGGAGGATCCCGACGGGTTGCTTGCGCTGAACACGGAGCAGAGGCTCCACTTTGGCCGCTGGGGTCGCCCATCTGAGTATATGCGTGGCGAGCCGACGATGATCTACTTGGTCTCGCCGCTCACGATCACACAGACCATCATCACGGATTGCAGCTTCGTCTCCAGCCTTGTGATTGCCGCGGCTTACGAACGCCGCTTCCGTCGCAAGCTCATCACCGCGATCATCCACCCACAAGACCGCAACGGCACGCCTATCTACAACCCATCGGGTAAGTATCTTGTGCGGCTCAAGTTCAACGGCGTCAGCCGGCGAATCTTGATCGACGACAGGTTGCCTCTTGACCGACGAGGCCGGCCGATGGTGTCGCACTCCTCGCACGCCGAGGAGCTCTGGGTCTCGCTCATCGAGAAGGCCTTCATGAAGGTCAATGGCGGATACGACTTCCCGGGCTCCAACTCCGGCATCGACATGCACGCCCTCACTGGCTGGATCCCGGAGCAATTCAGGACCGATGACGCCGACTTCCGTCGGGAACGCTTGTGGGAGCGTATGACCTCGGCGTCGAAGTATGGCGATTGCTTGGTGACCGTCGCCACTGGCGAGATGAATGAGGCGCAAGCCGAAGCCCTAGGTCTCGTGCCAACCCATGCATATGCCGTTCTAGCGGTGCGCCAGGTGAGCAGTGGGGAGCGGCTGCTGCAGCTAAAGAACCCATGGGCAAGGGTCCGTTGGAAGGGTGCCTACTCTGCGGACGACTCCGCTCGATGGACACCAGCGCTACGACGGGAGCTTGGATTCGACCGTCAGGGCGCCCTCGTGCAAGATAACGGCATTTTCTGGTGAGAGCCCTTGCAGCCACGAGGCTCAGACGTTGCCCCGTAACCGCACCGGTGCGTTGAGTCGCGCAATGCTTGCGCCAGTGCGCTCCTCGTCTCGTGACTGCGAGCTTGGCTACTCGCGGTTTGCAACTCGAGGCTGTCTGCGTACGCGGCGGGCACTAACGAACTCACGCAACTTGTGTTGCAGGATCGACTACAATTCCGTCCTGCGATATTTTAATGGCGTTTTCCTTAACTGGAACCCTGCTCTCTTCCGCCACCACACTCTCACACATGGCCAGTGGCCACCGCGCTCCGACTTCCGGGATGACCGCCTTTCCATTGGGACAAATCCGCAGGTGGCATCCTCCCTCGAATATAATTCGACGCAGCCTCACGCGTCCTCGCCGTCTTGTTATACCCGTTTCGCACGCACCCACGGCGCGTTCACAAGCTGGGCCCGGAAACGGGTGACAGCACCAGCGAAACCACAGCCGGCTTAGCGTCAACACCCCTGCTCCGGCCTCAGTATGTTTTGTCCGTCAATACCCCAAGCTCCGGCACGACCACCGCCGTTTGGCTCCTCCTCACGCGCCACCACGCTGTGCCCTACAACGAGGTAAACCGGGAGAGTGCCGAACGCGACCCCTCGAAAGACGCATTCCTCACCGTGCATGTCTTCAACGGATCTGAGGGAGGCAAGCGCGCATACTATCTAGAGCGGTGCTGGATTCAGGGCGTCTACACCAACAGGCCGCATACGTTGGTCAAGTTCGACTTGCCGCCTTCGCAAAATCCCCATGTGCTCACGTTAGCGTTGGCCCAATATAAGGCGACAGATGTGCAGGTGGACTACACCTTCGACGTCTATGCCCAGTCGCACTTTAGCCTGCGCCCAATGCCACCCGCTGCAGCGCCTTCTGCTTGTATGACGGGAACGTGGCGTGGCGTGACGGCGGGAGGCTCACCCAATCACGACACACATGTCGACAACCCCCGTTTCATGCTGGACTTGCCTTTTGCATGTGAGGGCATCGCTTTGGAGCTCGAGTGCATTGACACCAAAGCTACGGCTGCAGGCGGCAAGCGTGTCATCGAGCCCCCAGAGGTGGAGGTGGGCCTCGCCGTTCAATCTGCATCAACTTCCGATAGGGGTAGCCCCTCAAATAACTTGTCTCTCCACTCCGGGGACTACCGATCGGGCTACTGTCGACTCGAAGCGGCGGCAATGCCGGCGGGCAAGTACTACGTTATCCCCTCCACCTTTGAGCCGGGAATTGAGTGCTCCTTTGAAGTGCGTGCGGCAGCAAGCCGATGTGTCCGATGTGTCCTTACTCCTGCACCTAACGAAGCACATGGGCTTTCACGGCAGCTCATCCGTGGTGAGTGGAATGCGGTCACGGGTGTTGGGTCGCCCAACCATGGTGTGTTCTGGCGCAACCCGCAGCTACGCTTCACGGTCAGCCGACGAGCGGAGGTTCTCCTCCGACTGCGTGTACCAAGGGTCGACAGGAAGACGGCGCCATCTCTTTGCGTGGCGCTTTTTGATGGCGCCGAGAGGCTCGACTCATCGACCGGTCGGAGCCTCTCCCGCGCGCGCGCCGTCTCCGAAGGCGGCGTATTTGCATACCCGCCCGGAGGCGTATGCCTCCCACGAATGTGGCTGGATAAGGGTACATATATTTGCGTGGTGTCTACCTTCAATCCGTTTGTAGGGCCTTGGGAGCTTGTCCTCAATGCTAGCGAGGGCGCTTTGCGTATCGAGAAGTTCCGATGAGGAAAAGTCTTACGAGTTTGGTGCAGTCTATTGACAAGGGATGCGGCACGACCCCATAGGAGTAGTAGAAACATTGATAAAGGTGAGGGAGCCTTTCAACCATCTCCTCGGAAAAAAATTTATACTTGGTTTAAAAACAAAAGCACAAAAAGTTTCAAAAAGCATCTGATATTTGAAGATTCAGGCTACTACTGCTAGCAGGCGAGAAAGAATCGTTCAATCATCACCACCCAACATGTGGAAAAGCGTTCAATCACCACCACCCATCACCACTCAACATATGGAAAAGCGTTCAATCACCACCACCCATCACCACCACGCAGCATGTGGAAAAGCGGCGCGTTCAAATACCACCCACCCAACACCCAACATGTGGCATACATGTACGTGGAAAAGCGTTCATTTTCATTGCTGCTCGTAGCTCGTAGCCAGGTGAATGTGAAACAGTCTTTATCGTGAATGAGCCACATCTCAGTGACGTAGCGCATCGACCATCCCCATCCTCGGTCGTCGTACTGTCGTACTACCTGAACCATACGAGGGTACGAGGGAGAAGCCAGACTCCCCGCGCGGGGAGCTATGCGTGCGTAGGCGATTTCGTTAGATGCACGCTGTGTGCGCCTGGGCGCGATGGCTGCAATGGGTCCCCGCGGGGGCGCCGTGCCGTGCGCATGGAAACTTTTCCTATGATGGGCACGCCGTGCGTACACCCCTCCCCGCGGGGGAACTCCGCGCGTACGATTGCGAATCGACACCCGGCGGACCGCTGATTATTGTTTCAGTAAGGGGTGGAAAATTCGCGTAAACGGAGGAGGGGCCGCGGATGGGGGGTGCCTTCTCCCCTTCGTAATCCCAAGCCTCACCTGTACCCATGTACCCCCGCCTCACCGCCGCATGCCTCACCCGAGCGAGAAGGAGGCTTTCCAGCCCTCCTCCTTTCTCTGCTCCCTGCTCGTCACCCTCCAGCTCTTTCGTCCTTCATCTCCCTCACGATGGTGGCGATTTGGCGCGCATCCGCACGGGCAACCAGGACACCCGCGACCTAAGGCAGCAAGGCCTCCCCGAAATCCACACTTTTCACTTTACACTAGGCGCTCAAGGTAGCAGGTAGCACATTATGGGCCAGACCCCTGAAACCGAAGAAAAAGGAATGAAGGGGGGAAGGGAAAGAAGGGGAACGTAGGGAGGAAAGGGTGGTGTCGGTAAAGAGGTAGCGAGTGCGTAGTAGGTGTTAGCCCAGAATCTCCAGATATTTTTTTTTACAAAGCCGTCGGACGACCCGTTCATGGGTTGCGCCTTGATCGACTGAGAAAATGGGCCATGTCCTAGGCTTCAGCAAGTGCCACAAGGCACCGGGGTGGTACATGAAGAGGAAGCAGTGGCCAACACGGGTGACACAGTGAGCACTAGTGGTTTTCGTAATGCCGATAGTCCTGGAAGCGTAAAAGTTGCTCCGCTTTGCCAATCGAGTAGATCGCAAGGACGCACGCGGCACTCACGAGACGTGCGGGCCACAGGCGCACACCCGCTAGCAGCGAGATGGCGAGGACCCCCACGGTGCGCTTGCGCAACAGTGGCAGGTCGTTCGACGCCGCCTTGTTGCAGTGGTAGCAATGCGAGCTGTGCTGTGTCCACCTGTCGAGCAACACACTCCTGTCGCGGATCCGAGATGGCAGCGGGCCGAGCACCGGCGCGTGCTTCGACAGCCATTGGCGCAATGTATCGATGGGCTGGTCGGCCGCAGCGGGCATGAAGTAGGCCTGAGCGACAGCCTTGGGCTGGCGCCGGCCGAGCTCTTTCTCCTGGTAGTGGAGGAACGCAAGATCGGAGTCGAGGAAACGCGAGGACAGCGTGTGGATGAACCATACCGGGAAGAGGCCGAAGACGCGAGAGATCAGGGTTTTTCGCTTTTGTTGCTCGGCTTCTACCTTGGCAGTTGCCGGGGGTGGTAGTGGGGCCACTCTGCGCTTGGGCTTCTTGTCACCGCCAGTGAAGCCAAAGATAATGGCACGCGACCAACCAGGCCGTGTGGGGATGCAGACAACAGTCAGTTTGAAGGGACGCGAAGGCGGCTTGCCCGGAAGCGTCTCAAACTCTGCGTCGTAGCTCACCACGTACGGCGCGCGGAACTGGCCCATGCCCGATCGTCGCTTGCCCATTGTTCGGTCCTGAAACTCAAAGGAGAAGCCGGATGGGTCGTCCGCGCCGCTGAGCATCGTCATATTGATTGGAAGCGCGTCTTCGCGCTTGCCCTGGAGGCCGTGGTGAGCCCAAGGGACGTGGCCCGGGTCGATGATATTCTCGACGAGGCTATCCCACCCGTACGGAAGGTCGCGTGTGTACGTAGACGCGCTGTCCGCCACGCCGGCCAGCATCGCCTCGGGCGTGCCCTCGCCAGTACCGAGGGTCGGCACCCCACCCCATGGCCAGGCAAAGATGATCGACTTGTGGACGGCAACGGGCAGACTGTCGATGCACGAGCGCGGCGAGGCAAGCGCGTTGCGAAGTGACGTGCCCTCCATCTGCGGTATCATCTTGCACTTGCCCTGCGCGTCGAAGGCCCACCCGTGGTAGGCGCACTCGATCCGGTTGGCAGTGCGGTCAATACGCCCTTCAGAGAGCGGCGCGAGTCGGTGTGGGCACGCGTCTGGCATCACGCGCCACTCCCCGTCGTTGTCCTGCCAGACGACATAGTTTCGTCCGAGGAAGAGGGCGGGCGTCGGCCGCTCGGGGTCGAGCTCGAACTCCGAGGCAATGGGAACCCAGCTGCGAGGGAAGCGCTCCCACACATCAGCCTCATTGTCTGCTGCTGGTGCATAGCCCGGCGCCGTCTGCGCCGCCTCGCAGCCGCGTGGCGGCGGCGTGCGCGCGGAGGACGGGACGAGCCGAGCCGGACCGAGGAGCGAAAAGGTGGCAAAACTGAGGAGTAGGCTCATGGCGGGAAAGGGGCGCTGGCAGCGAGGAGGCGCGGCCGCTCCTCGCGGGGGAGAGAGGGAGAGGGGTCATCGTCAACCCGTACTCTTTTGTGAAGGATGATGGGATAGTGTTGAGAGAGTGAGGAGATATAAGCGGATGGCTAGAGAACACAGAAGAATCGCATTCCTGGGCGAGACGGATAGGAGTACTTTACAAGTCCGTGACATACTACTCCTACTACTAGAGCTCTAGTATTGATCGAGCGGACGATCGTGTATACAAAATGTAAAAGAGCTTTCTTGTCTGTGCTGGTTTCATCCTAGTGCTGAGGGTCCGAAGAAACACACCGCGTTGCGAGAATGGACGATGAGGCTAGAGGGGAATGGTCCGAGGTCCGAGGTCAAACAGGGCTTTAAACTCCTAAGGGTGAACATGTGAAAATTCAAAAATCACCAAGTCAAGATCGAGGTTTTATCACATGATCTTACGGTATGCTACTGCTACTGGCTACTGGTAATGGTAGGACGGTCAAACAGGGGCTTTTTAAGTACAAGTAAGGATTGGGCTGATTGTTTTTGACGTTTGACCGTGGTGCGAGGCCCAATGAAAAACCTCTAGGGGCCCTGGGCCAGGGGCAAGGGGCCAGGGGCCAGGGGCCAGGGGGGCCACCTGCCACTACGAAAATCTTCGCCAAGAAATGGAAATGGTGCGATTCGCCCACCCTCTTCCCCCTTTCCCCCTCCGTCACACGAGCTCACGCTCTACCCGTAAAGAATTTGCGGTCGCGCCCGCGGGCCGCGTGGGCGGGGTGATCGGTTCTGCTTTAGCTATCTAAGCTCTAAGCTACATTCGGCACATTTGATTCCCGCCCGATGCAGTGCCGTGTCAGGCTGCCGATAGTCCGACCGCCCCCAGACCCTTGACCCTCTGGCCCTCTGGCGTTGTTGCCCGCGCAGAGCCCACCCAGCTTCTCACAGCGCGCGCGCACGCGCACGCGGCTACCCTAGCTGCCACGGACCCCGCGCCAACCATCAACCATCCCGACATCCCGACCGCCCCTCGCAGGATTCGCCCTCACTCGAACTCGGCATCGAGAACTAGGACCCGCTCACCGACGTGGCCGTCCACGCGTGGCTGGCGAGACTCTATATCATACATCTCATGTATGATAGAGGGACACTTGACATTGGGACTCAAAATGCCCAGCACCAATAGCAAGATAGCAATAGGAACACTTGACACTTGACACAAATCACAAATGTGAGTGGGCGGTCAGGAGGGGGGGCAGGTGTTGAGCCAGTCGAACAGGGGTGAACTACTGAACAACTGGTGTTTATGTGCCCCAGACAAGGGGCAGGCAGAGGGTGTTTTTGCCGTACTCCTAGATGCTAGATGCTTGAGTTGACATGTCGCCATGTCCCAAAACCGACTTATGGTTCTCTATTATTGGTACGTGAGTTCTAGACGCCGAGACATCAAAGCCACGTGATGGGCAAAGCGACGAGGCGAGCGAGGAGGGAGGAGAGGAAAAGAGAAAGGGGAACCAGGAGAGACGGGAAACATGAGAGAGAACGAGAGAGAACGGGAGGGGAGTCCTCCCTTCTTCCGTCTCCTTGACATCTCTCTTACGTAAACATCGCTAAGCTGAGGCCGGAGAGACCGAGAGGGAGCAGTGTTCGGCGACAGCCTGAGGAGAAAGTAAGAGGGGAAAAGATGGTAAATTTAGAAAGAGAAGGTGAGGTGGGGAAGAAGAAGCAGAGAAACATCAACGATGCATGGGGAGATGGAACTCTGGAAGGAGTGGCCAGGCTCGGTGGGAGTACTCAGTCTCTCTGCTGCCGAGACCAGAAAAATCGAGAAATCGTGATGCTGTTCCTATAAAGGAGTAGGCCAGGCTGGAGATGGCGATTTTGGAGGGAGAACTAACAAGTGGGAAGAGAAGAAGAAGAGAAGAGCAAGGCGAGAGGTGGCGGGGATCCTTCGACTACCGAGCGTGTCTATGTAAAGGAGGGGGTGGGAGGCGAGCGTGGATCTCGGATTTGAGAGAGGGAGAGAGCGAGAGGAGGGAGGGAGGGAGGGAGAGAGAGAGAGGGAGGGAGGGAGGGAGAGAGAGAGAAAGAGAGGGAGAGAGAGAGAGAGAGAGAGAGAGAGAGAGGGAGGGAGGGAGGGAGGGAGAGAGAAAGAGAGGGAGAGAGAATGGGGGAGAGGGAGGGAGGTAGACCAGAGGCAGATACAGAGAGAGAGGATTCCCCCTGTGGAGGGAGCCGCTCCCCCTCTCCCCTCCCCCTCCCCGCGCGCGCCGAGGGTGGGGGACATAGAGAGGCGGACCAGTTGAGCAGGAGGGAAAGAGGCAGAGGGGGAGGGAGGGAGGGAGGGAGGGAGGGAGCGAGGCGGAGAGAGGGAGAGGGAGAGAGAGAGAGAGAGAGAGAGAGTGAGAGAGAGAGAGGGAGGGAGGGAGAGAGAGAGAGCCCGTCCGGGCGTTGGGTGTTTGGACGGGTTTGGCCACGCGTAACCCATGCTTTTCGCCGCGCTCGCGCTCCTCGGCTGGGCAGGCGGCATCCGCCCTGTGCTCCACCGCTCGCGGTCATCTCCTCTTCTCTCTCTCTCTCCAGAGGAGAGCAGAGTGGGCGGCACGCTGGATGGTCTCTCGTACGGGCAGATGCAGGAACGGTGCAGGCTCGCTGGCCTCCCTGCGCGCGGCTCCGCCCACGAGCTGCGAGAGCGCCTGGCGCAGCTCGAGCTCGTGCGGCGAGACTCACAGGAGCTGCGCACTAAGCTGCAGGCACAGCAGCAGCAGCGCTTCGAGAGCGCAGCGCAGCGCATCGAGGAGGAGCTCGAGCAGCAGCACGATCGCGAGCAGCGCAGGCGGCAACGCGACTCAGCCGCCGCTGCCTCCGCCGCCACGCAGCAGAAGGGCGCGCCGGTCGAGGAGGAGGGGCAGGGGCAGAGGCGCGAGGACCGGCAACCGCACCTCTCGGCGCAATCCGGGCCGGTGCCACTCACTTGTGAGGTCATCACCCCCGACGGGACGATTTCGGCAACTGATGAGCTGCCGGCTTGGGTGCGCGACCTGTCTGCGGGCTCATTTGCGACGACTGTGAGGCAATACGAGTCGGTTTGGGCGGCGCAGGCGGCGAACACAGCCGCTGCTCTCAGCCCGCGGATGCTCAATCGCAGGATTGCTTCCGCGCCCAGCGTGTGTGAGGTGCTGCGCCTCCACCAAACACACGGTGCTGACTATAATGAGGTGCACCTCTCGACAACCTGGTCACGGCTAGGAAGGGTCGCGACGGCGCCTGAACGTCGGCGAATGCTGCGCGATCCGTCAATGCTTGGGCCGCTGCGACAGCAGACTGCCGGCTCGCTGTTGCTGCTTCGCCCGCGCTGGGGGGCGCGCGCGGTCGCCAGCACCGCCTACTCTGTCTCCAAGCTGGGCCTGCACGGTTCGCTGTGGTCGCAGCTCTGGCAGGGGCTTGGTGTCGCATCGCTACCGCTGATGCGCGACTTCACGGCGCAGGCACTCGCCAACACTGCCTGGGCATTTGCGCGCTCGCGCGGCTCGACACAAGAGATGTTCGACGCCATTGCGGCGGAGGCGCTCCCGCGGCTAGATGAATTTAAGCCCCAGGAGCTCGCAAGCTTAGCGTGGGCCTTCGCCACCATCCGCGCCGCCAGACGAGGCTCCGCGTCGAGGCTAGGCTCCGCGGCGGCCGTAGAGCTTGAGCTCCTAGACGCGATAGCATTGCGTGCCGCTGCACGGCGTGCAGAATTCATGGCCCAGGGCCTCGCAAACATCGCGTGGGCCTTCGCGGCTGCCGGCCACCCATCGGTCGACCTTTTCCACGCCATCGCCGCTGAGGCGGAGCCCCGACTCGGCGAGTTTAAGCCGCAGGAGCTAGCAAACATTGCGTGGGCCTTCACCAAAGCGGGTGTCCAATCGCCCGAGTTCTTCAGCAGCCTTGCTGAGCGGGCCACTGCTAGACTAAGCGACTTCACTCCGAAAAGCCTCGAGAGCTCCGCTTGGCTGAAGGGGCGCGTCTATGCGAATCGCCTGGGTGAGTTCGCGCCGCAGGGCCTTGCCAACACCGCCTGGGCCTTCGCAGCAGCCGGCCATGCTGCGCCTGCCCTCTTCGACGCGCTCGCCAACGAGGCAACACCTCGTCTAGCAGAGTTCAAGTCTCAGGAGCTATGCAACCTCGCATGGGCATTCGCCACCGCCGACCACCCGTCGCCCACGCTGTTTGATGCGATGGCGTCACGCGCCACAGTTCTCATGGGAGAGCTCTTTACGGCGCAAGGTTTGGCTAACACGGCGTGGGCTTTCGCAGCCGTCGGCCGCCCCGCGCCGGTCCTTTTCGATCGCATCGCTGCAGAGGCGGTGCCTCGACTGCGGGAATTTAAACCGCAGGAGCTCGCCAACCTCGTGTGGGCATTTGCCACCGCCGGCGTCAGCGCTCCCGATCTTTTCGAAGCCGCTGCAGCGCAGTCGGCTTGTCAGCTCAACAGCTTCAAGCCGCAGGAGCTTGCCAACGTTGCTTGGGCATTCACCGCCGCTAACCACACGCCGGTGGCCGCTTCACTTTTCGACGCCGCCTTTGGGCGACGGTGCGACCAATTCATCGACTCGTTTGATGACGGCTCCCTCTTCCAGCTCCACCAGTGGGTGCTGTGGCAGGAACGCGAATTGGGCCGCTCGGATGGCTTGCCGTGCGCTGCATTGCGTTCGCGCTGCCGCACTATCTTCGCCACCCGGGCCTCGCGCCAGACGCGCCTACACCGCCAGGTTAGAGCAGCTCTCCACTCGCTCGGTCTACGGCCACGAGAGGGAGTGCGGCTGGCCGAAGGCTACCGGCTCGAGCTCGTGATCCAATGGCGAGGCGCGGATGTCGTCGTCCAGGTCGATGGGCCGTGGCGGTTTGCGGGGCGGCGGCCAACAGGGATGACCATGTTGCGTCGACGCCAACTGGGGCATCTAGGTTGGAGGCTACTGCCACTCCCGCATTGGGAGTGGAGCTCCCTCCGACCTGAGCGGGATGGGATGAAGAAGATGCAAACCTACCTGCTTTACGCCCTTGAGCACCGAGTCATTTGAGACGCATCGATGTCTGGCCCGGCGTCTAAGGCGTCGGGCGACGTCGCTATTGTAGGTATTAGCTGCATTCTCCAATGTTTTCTTCACTAGTAGGCCACCAAGAGTTGCCTATTCTGATCTGTACCTCTCGTCGCCGTCAAGAGCGTCGAGCGAGTGTGCGGCCCGCTCCCGCAGCCCCCATAAGCCCCACATGCGGATGCTGTTGCGGCGGCGGGTCTCTGCGCAGGGTGGCACATATTGTGTGCGTGCGCGCGCGCGCGCGCGCGTGAAGTGATTGCTGTGATTATTCGGGACGGGTGTCGTCAAGCCGTCTACCACTGACTACTACTAACCACCATTTGCTAGTAGAGGCTGGCGCTTCTTGGACAAGACGCTTTTCGATGGGTTAAAGTAAAATTCGGCCTAAAACATCGCTGGAACCTGTTCCCACTGGATGGAAGTTGCCCCAGCATGTGTTTCCCCTCGCGCCGACATTCGACATTCTGCTTCTCATTCGAAATAATTTAGATGGTGACTCACAGTGACATTTTAGGTGCGCACACGCGCGGAAACAGGAGCTTCATGGAAAGGCACGGAGGGGTTGGGGCCCCGAATTTCGAGACGAAAATCGGCGAACCAGGACCCTAGCTTGATCCCATGGAGAATCCGAATCTGCACGCCTTGCGCGACCATGACGAACATAGAAGACGGTATATAACGAAGAAGGCTCGAGCTCGAGCTCATGCCGAAATATTCATGCCAAAAGGCCTGAATACAACAAGATTGTAGCCCCCACAGCGATGCTGATCCGTCACTATGTCACTATAATGTTAAACTCAATATTTTAAATTCCACTATGGACATTCGATGGCTCACACCGAGGCGCCTGTCCCATATTTGATGGAACGCGCCCTAAGAAGAAGGACGACCCTCGCCTCTGTTTAGATGACCTGTAAGTGTAGGCGCGATTAAAATAATAGTAGTAGTAAAAATCCGACGTCTGAGTATTAGTACCGCTACTGCCACTAGCCCGGTACCGGGGTCTGGGGCCCAACGGGCGCACCGAATATGTGCTACATGGGTAGTGTATTCCGGGGTTGCTCTACCGCTTTAACTTGGTGTATTTCCTCAATCCTGGCTTTTTTCATCTTTACAACCTTAGAAGTTAAAACAGTGTTTGACCGCCCTGTGTGGTGTGTACTTCTGCCTTAGTTAGAACGTCGTTGAGTGAGGGGGAATAGAAGGGCGATGGATATAGCAAGGTAGAACGTGCCAAGCCCAATGCAGGTGTTAGCCCCGAGTCTTCACATGTTTTTGTTATCCATGTGCTTGGCGTTGCACAGGGTCCATAGGGCAGGAGAGAAGCTTTACGCAGGCGTGGTGCGGCCACAGGCGCGCGTGCAAGCTCAATGTTCAGCTCTGTGGTGTGATCAGGAGGTGCCGATGACTACGGGAAATCACGCTGCCGCCTCACCATGAGGACGGCCAGCATCCAACATTTGCTTGGTTGCCCACTTTGCATTGGCCGAGGCCGCAACCACCTGGGACTCAATGCCACCCTCGTTGACGCCGCGCACAATCCGGAAATAGCCCTTTTCACCCCAGTGGGGATTCCATGAGTTGGCTACCTTCCAGTACTTGACGCCACCCTCCACGCCCCAGCCCACAAACTTAACAGCGTGTCCTCCCGCCGAGCCGCCTGCGGTGTAAGGACCGGGCAAGAGGGCCAGGGATTGAGCAATGGGTAAATGCTGTGCCAACCTAATGTTAATAGAATTCGACGAGAGCTTGAGAATGCTTGCGGGAGAGACCGTATTGCTGGTGCTTGAGCTCACCGTGCACGTGATGGTAAATACCCCCAGCATAGTCCTCAAAGTCAGTGTAAACTGTGAAGGCGGTCTCGACCGGTCCGCCTGTCATAATCATTTGCTGGATGCTCTCCTCTCCTGAAGCCGACTGGATGACTCCACTGAAGCTGATCTTGTCCTCCGCCCAATCCGCGTGAGAAGAGCTCGCACTAGTGTCGCATGTCCTCGGGCAGCGTGGCGATGACTCAGCCGGGCAGCCAGGCGCGCCCTCTGGTGGGTAAGGGTCGTCGCCCTGAAGACAGGGCACGTGTGTAAATGGGACCATGACTGTATACCACGGTATTGGTCAGATCGGGGGAGCTCAGCATCATCCTGCTGTGTCTATCTCAGAGTGGGCACTGCTCCGACCTACCTGAGGCCCATGATGATGGCAGTGGGGTAGGGAGTACGAGGAGCATAGGCCTTTTCCGAAGGGCCCCGTGCCGTTGTACTGGCCTCCGGTCACGGCTCCAGAGAGGAGGACATGCGTCCAGGGCGTGTGGATCATGCCGCCATCGCAGCCCGAGAGGGAAGCACAAAAGCAGATGTCTTGCGCGGAGAGCGGCACTATCATCTTGCCACCGGTGGCAATACACATCCGGTCCGATGCTGCCTCGGCTCCAGCGAATGCCCAGCAACAGCCACAGTTCGATTGGTCGCGGATATCTCCAATGACTGACGGGGATATTACGAACAGCCAGAGATGAGCCGCAGCATCGAAAGCAGTGGGAGCGGCCAGGACAGTCTGGCACAGTGCTGGGCTGCTCACTCTTGGCACAGATGGGCCAGTTGGTCTCCGAGTCGAACTCGTCGGGGATCAGCGCGTTCTGCTCAGCGACGAACTCTTGAATCTGCCCGCTCGCAATGGCCTCGCGGATTGCGGCGGCCCAATCGCCCATGACGCCATTGGAGCGTGCGGAGGCTCCAGGCGGCAGTAAGCCGAAGCGCGCGTTTGGCGCTGCTCGCCACTTGGCGGTAGCGTTGGTGTTGACGATCTCGATCTGGGCAGCGCGGGCCGGGTGGACCTGGAGTACACCTTCCTGCGCAAGCCCGGCGACAATGAGCGAGGGCACAAGCATGAGAGAAGGCGGGTGGGCGGGAGGGAGGGAGAGAGAGAGGAAGAGCGAGGAAGTGAGCGAGGAGGGGAAGGGGAGAGGGAGAGGAGGGACGACCTTCCGCCGTCCAAAATCGCACCACTCCCAACCCCCCCCCCCCCCCCCCCCCCCCCCCGGTACGAAGGCGTACGTGCATGTAACCCTAACCCTAACTCTAACTCCCCCCCCCGTACGAAGTAACAAGTACCTAAGTCGAGGGTTTTGGCACGGCCGCAACAAGGTCTCAAGAAGGTCTCCACAGGGCCTCTCAACAAGTCGCGCTGTGGAGATGTCTATTGGGACAGTTCCAATAAATAAGCGTAGTGAGGCGCTATTGAGGACTCCGCCGCTTGGCCCAGGCTTGAGTTTCGTTTCGGACCCGCCCAGATTTCGTTTCGAAATTTCGCACGCATTTCACTAAATTTCGGGCGCGCTCCACCCAAATTTCGGGGGGTTTTGCTTTGCTCTCGGTTATAATAGCGCTTAGCGCGCTCCGCGCGTAGCATCAGCATCGATACGCACCTAACTAACATTATACAGTATTCGCGTAATACGTGCTATACTCTATACTCTACACCTACACCTACACTAACTACTAGTTAAACTACATACAACTCATACGCATACGGACGCAATCAATATAGTAAGTGCTTCGTCGCCATTGGCTCAGTGAATAAGCCGCCGATATTCCCAGTTGTAACTATTTTTTATTTAGAGGGCGTCATGCCGTCATGCGCATGCTGCGCATGCGGGGGGGGAGGGGGAGGCGACGGGGGTATGTTTATACCGGAAGGGGGGCAAGGCTATACGTATACCGGAAGGGGAACGAAGAACGAAGGTATACTAGGTTCTACCAGGGTGAAGGTGAAGGTTGACTAAGGGCTAAGGGAGGACGAAGGAGGGAAGACGAAGAAACTCGAAAGATAATAAACCATCTGTGGCGAGGCCACATTACGGCCGACACACCGGACGACAAACTAGGAGAGGCATGGGCGAACGCAAAAAGGGCGGCGGCAACATACCTCCTATGGGCAACCCGCCAAGGGGAGGACCGGAGAGCACTCTCAAAAGCGCTGGACGAACTAGCACTGCTGGGAATAGCACTAAACGACGAAGGACCGAGCCACGGACGGATAGACAAGATACGAGAGCTCAATCAGGAGATTGCGGACATACGGAAGAAGTCGAAGCCGTCAAAAAAAAACTGCTTTGACGCTCTGAAGCAAGAAGAAAGAATGACAAAGGAATTCTTCAATAAGTTCAAGGCGAAAACGTCGCACAGCGCGATACCGGAGCTATTTAAGACGCGCGACTGGGACTCCCCGGGAGACGACTCAAGACCTACAACGACGTCAGACGTCGAGATACGCAAAGAGCTGCGAAAGTACTATGTGTGGCTGTACCAAGAGCGCACAGCGGTCAGAGACGCAGCGCTAGAAGACGCACTGGAGGCAAAACCTCTGACAGCGCGATGCAGCGCAGCCCTGGAGGGCCGCATCACGATGAAAGAACTCACCCAAGCTATAGGAGAGATCGGCAACGGCAAAGCCGCGGGACCGGACGCATTACCAGCAGAATTCTATAAAAGCTTCGAGGAAATGGTGAAGCATGACTTTCTAAGAGTCCTGAACTTAGCGCTCTCGTTAGGACAACTGAGCGTGTCCATGAGAGAAGGCGACATCATACTGCTATATAAAAAAGGCGACACACGCGACCCCCGCAACTATAGACCGATAACACTGCTGCAAAGCGACTACAAAATCCTAGCCAAAATACTAACGAATAGACTCAAACAAGTGATAGGGTGTACCAATATACTGGATGGGGTTCTGCGCGTAGGAGCGCGTAGGCAAGCCGGTGTCATCCTCCTCAGGTTGGGGCTGGAAGTGGTGTGGTGTGGGGCTGGCGGCCATGCTGCGTGGGCAGGTGAATTAACTTCTTAATAGTCTCACCGCACACGCGGCCGTGGACCCTCTACTTTCTACTCACGCAGCAAAACTTTCTACACCCCCAATCCGCCGGCCCTTTCCCCCCCGCCATCAGGCGACTCCCCCCGTGCACTACTAGGGGGATAGGGGAAAAGGGCTTAGATATGGTCGGTGGCCCGCGCCCCCCCCCGGTGATCCGTTCTCCCCTTCTCCTCCTATGCCTACCGGGCTGGCGGCGGTCTCAGCCCCGGCTTATCCTGTAAACAGGTGCGGGACTTACATATTTTTCGGTGGGCGGAGCTCTCGCTCCGCCCACCCCCTTCTCCGCGCTCCCTCTCCTCTCTCCTGCGGCACGCGCGATGGCGTGCCTGCGCCAGGCCTGCAGCTGCTTGCTGGCGACCCCTGGAGGCTCCTGGAGGCCAGCTCAGGGGGCAGAGGAGGCTGGGGCTGGGCCCTGGCCTCCCCTGCCTCTCCCTCGCTGGCGTTCCTGAGCCTCTGGGGCCCCCAGTCTGCACCTGTCTGCCTGTCGAACAGGGGGGGAGGGGGGGTTGGAGCGATGGGCTGGCCACGAGGGGCCAGGACGAGCGATCCAGGCGTGCCTGTCAGTGGGAGAGTGGGTCAGCAGGGCAATGGCCTCCTAGCAAGCCATCAGGCATGCCAGGAGGATGGGTGGTTCCTCCCCCACGGCAGGGGAGGAGTGGAGAGAGAGGGGGGCTCGTGCCCCCCCATGGGCGAACCAAGTATAAACTTAGTTGTGCGTGGGCAGGTGAAGCAGAAATCGGCCGAGTGCGGTGGCATGAAACGCCGGTGAGACCGCCGACCGGTGTACTCGGACCATTTAGTCCGAACACCATCGACAAGGGGGGGCTGACCACCGCCGTGCTCTCGCTGGAGCGCGGCGAAGGTCGGCCTGTCGGGCGGGTCGGTCGCCATCGCTCTGCCTCGGATTCGGAATCGAGCGGGGAGAGAGACGAGGGGAAATCTCCCCCCGGTCCGACGATAAAAAAATGTGGGCCTCCGGATCAACAAGAGTTTTTTTTTAACCCACTCTCCCCCACCTCTACGTAGAGTCTACGTAGAGCCTCTACGGTGAGTATGTAGTTGACGGGTGTTCATTGTCGCGCGCCTTGAGTTGGGTGTGTTCGCGGCGCAGCCGCGAGGTGTTGAGCGCCGCGTGTACGCGGCGCGAGGAAAATTGTCAGTGTTTTTCACAGTGTTCACTTTGGGGGTCAAGGGAGTAGTAGGTAGTTGACTATGTTCAAACGGTCAAAAAGTTTGAGTTGCGTTCGCGTTCGACTATTTTTTGTACCACCTACTTGTAGCCGGCCCCGTACGACTTTTCACTCTTCATTCACCCCTCGGGAAGGTTCGGAAGGGTGGCCCCCCTCCCCTGCGGTATCTCCGATCTCTCCACGATCTTCCCCCGTCGGCTTGGCGGCGATCCATCCCCCTCCCCCTTGCGATCTCCCCCCCCGCGCCCACTTCATTAGTACTCTAGATTGTACCATAGATCGCGCGAGGCCGAGTGCAACCGGCGCAGTCTTTCTTGTTAAATTGTACAACAACCTCCCCCCCCCCCCCCCTCCCCCCCCTCCCCCCCCCCCCCCCGCCCCCCCTCGCCCCCCTCCCCTTTTCCCCCTTTGCTCCCTTTCCTCTTCTTCCCCCCCCTTCCCCTGCCCCGCCAGCCATGCTCGCCCGCTCGCTCCAAAGGCTCGCCAGGCCGGGCGCCAGGCTGATGTCGGGGGCGCCGGGGTCGGAGAAGATCGCAATGGTGCGCTCTAGCACGCGTACCACCACAACCGCCTCGCAACCCCCCTTTACTCTCGCTAGCTCTTCGTCTCCCTCTCGATCTCTCTCTCGTCTGGCTCGTCGCTGCGGCTGTCGCCTCGCAGCCCTTCCTTCGCCTGCGCTAGGGACGCATATTCGGCTCTGGCGCATCGCGCAGTCTGATTCGTCCCTTTATCTCCTTGCGCCGCAGGTTGGGTCCGGAAACTTCGGCTCGGCCCTCGTCCGCATCCTTGGCGCCAACGCGCAGAGGCACGCCGTCTTTGACGATGAAGTGAGCGCGCTCTGCACAGGCCACCTGCAAGGCCCGCGCCCCCGGCCGAATATTCTTGGACGCAATTCGCTCGCTTGATTTCATGTACTTGAGATGTCAAACCGAACGTCATCCCACGTGCATGCAGCGCATAGCGCTAGACTGCGCAGCGCGCAGATTCCTAAGGTCCATTGCCGCGAACCAGGCCTTGAATTGAGACGAGGTGCAGCTCTGACGTGGTGGCGCGTGTCTCACAGGTGCGCATGTACGTCTACGAGGAGATGATCGACGGCAAGCCACTGACGGAGATCATCAACACCACCCACGAAAACGTCAAGTACCTCAAGGGCGCCAAGTTCACCCCGAACGTCCGTGCTGTGCCAGACCTTGCCGAAGCTGTGAAGGGCGCCACAATGGTGTGCTTCTGCCTCCCTCACCAGTTCCTCAAGCCTCTGATGCCGACCATCAAGGCGTCTGTCGCTCCGGGCGCCAAGTGTCTGTCCGCTATCAAGGGCATCGACTTCGACGACAACGGTACGCTGTGTACCCACACCAGCTATCGCGCAATCCAATGAGCGAGCAAGCCTTACGCCGGCGAGGGCTCGCTGTCGAGGACGCGCGACTCCCCTGCGCCGCGACCATGCAGCCTCCTCACGCCCCTGAACGTCCTGCGCCTCCTTATCCAGGCGTGGTCCTCATTTCCGACCTGCTGCGGGAGGGCCTCAACGCTGATGTGTCTGTGCTCATGGGTGCCAATGTTGCCAACGATATGGCCCATGATCAGTTCTGTGAGACCACCATCGGCTACAAGGACGAGAAGAACGGCGAGCTCTTCCGTCTCGCTTTCGATGCTCCCGCGCTTAAGGTTGGTACCGTCAAGGACACCGTCGGTGTTGAGCTCTGCGGCGCCCTGAAGAACATTGTCGCGATCGGTGCGGGCTTCTCCGATGGACTGGGCTATGGTGGCAACACCAAGGCGGCCCTCATTCGCATTGGCCTCAAGGAGATGATCAAGTTCTGCAAGATGTTCTACCCTAACGCCGGTATTGATGATAACACTTTCCTTGAGTCGTGCGGCGTCGCCGACCTCATCACCACCTGCTTCGGCGGCCGCAATCGCAAGTGCGCCGAGGCGTACGCCAAGGCCAACAAGACCAAGTCTCTCGAGCAGATCGAGGCTGAGCTCCTCGCTGGCCAGAAGCTCCAGGGCACGCTCACCGCCAAGGAGGTGAACCACATCCTCAAGATGAAGGGACTGGAGCATGAGTTCCCCTTCTTCACCACCGTGTACAAGATCTCGTACGAAAATGCCCCCTTCTCGGCGCTCACCGAGACCCCTTACTAAATTGGCGCCACCGAACGGACTACTAGGGGGTGTGCCTTGCTCCCTACTACTCCCCGCACATCTCTGGCACCGACGATGCGGCCCTGTGTCCCTGGTCGTACATGGGGTAGTGCCCCTGGCACGCTACGGTGGGCGGGGGCTCGAGCCGAAATCTAATCCGACGCGCAAGCAGCGCGCAGCGCGCACGGCATCAAATTGATGGCCAGCAATGATGCGATGGTGATGATTGTGGTCATGTGGTGTGGTGTCTCTAGCAAGCATCGCTTGTTTGCGCTAGTCTAGGTCGAGGCCGCCTCTACCTTTAACGATCTGCGCTGCGCTATTGCTCCAAGTGCTCCTGGCGAGTATCACGAGCGAAACGGCCATCGTTGATGGCGGTGTGCGCACGCCCGAATGCGAGCCGTAAGCCTACATGCTACATGTGAAAGACAGTCTGTTGGGGCTTGGAAGACAAGATTACAAATATGTCTTCGGCCCTCGTGGAAAGAGAGTGGGAAAGACATGTACATAAATACCGGGGGGGGGAGCGGGCCTCACGCCACCGTCCAGCGACCGGCGCCCCTCGCCCTCCCATGATCCATGATGCCCGCCATCCCCAACCCGCGACTGCGCCTCGCGCGCTCCTCCTCCATCACCATCACCCCGGCCCTCCCTCCGCCCGACGACGACAGCGACAGCGGGGCGCCTTTGCCGCGCGAGCCCCTGTCGCATTCGCGAATCGACGCTCGTTGGGCTTCTGTTTCGTTCGGCATGTATCGTTATAATTCTCTGCTTTCTCTCGTTCTCGGTAAAAAAGCTTCGCGTGGACGCATAGGATCTTGGGTTGTGGAACGCCCTCTCTCTTTCTCTCGAAAAGAAGGGAAGTTTCCCCACCTTTCTTCTTCCCAGGCGCAGGCGCCTCGCAAATAGGTTTAATTTGCTATCTTCTATCTTCCCTGCGTTTCTTTCTTCATCTACTTCTGGGGGCAATCAGGTTTATAATTTGCGACCTCTTCGTATCTACCCCTTAGGCACATCGCACTTCTCTCTTTTCTCGTCTTATTCGATAGGTCTCTTGGAATCCTGCGCGGCAGGATTGATTGCCCCTCGTTTCCGTTCTGGTGCGATTCCCCTTCCAGACGAGATCGCCAACAGATCGCCCTTTGTTTGATCATCGTCCGTCGCTGTCTGATCGGAGTGTTTGGGTTTGATTTCAGTCGAGTTTCGTGAGAAAGTCGTGGGACGAGAGTCGGAGTGTTTTCCTGGTGTTACAGATGCCCCGCCGCCCTCTCCTGTATTTACTTTCTAAGTCCTGTGAGATCTCCCTGTGACTGGCGGAGTGGAGTGGCTGTGGATGTGGATGTGGATTGGGACTCTAAAGATTGTTGAGACGAGGGATGGGGCTCTCCAAGAGCGACCGTGCTCACGGAGGGCTGAGCACGGGGAGCACTGGGGCTGGAGGGAGGCATGGCACCGGCGGGAACGCCGCTCACACGAGACTGGGGCGACGGTGGTCGAGAGAGCTCGCCCAGAGCCCCAGGGAGTGCGGCCATGGGCGCGACTCTCGGAACTCTGGGACAAGAGAAAGCGCGGGAAACACACGGGGGCGCGCGCAAGGAAAGAAAGGGGGCGCACACATGAGAAAACAAGGGAGGGGGATCGAGAGCGATCACCCCTATCCTAACACACGGGGGAAAGAGAGGGAGATCGGGATCGGAGGATCCCGATCGGACGGAGAGGATGCAACCCGAAGGGAGAAACCAAAACACGCGAAGGCGGGAAAGTAAAGAGAGAGGGCCTCTCTTTGGGAAGCCTAAAGGGCGGCTCTTCCCCCGACCGCAACACCCCCCCCGATGGGACACCCGAGAAGGGGATGCCCATCGCAAGAGGCGGGAAGGGGGGAGAGGGACATGCAAGCAAACGAACGAACGAAGAAAGAAAGAAAGAAAGGGAGAGCGGCGACGGACGGACGAAAGAAATTACGAGCAGAGAGGGCCGACGGTCGAGGGGACGGCGCGGGGGGCGTCGGAGAACGGGCCGGGCGGGAAGGGAAACGCCGACGGAGGGAGAAGGGCGTCGGCGGCGATGGCGAGGGAGCCCGCAAAGAAAGAGGGCGGCGGTGGAGCGTCGGCTTCGACGGAAGAAGGAGGGGTGGGGGCGCCTTCGAGGTCATCGACCATGGCAAGGAGGGACGCTTCGTCTTCGACCGTGGTGGCGACATGGGCTCGAGGGGGTTCCGAGTGGTGGCGCTCAGCCCAAAGTTGGGCAAGGCGGGCGAAGATGCGTTCGGGCACGGGCTTGCCAAGTGCATTGAGGGTGTGATGGCGGGAAGGCGGGGAGGGCGCGCACACAACGCAAAGCGATTTGCCGCGAGCGCCCGGGCACAACTTCTCGCCGCACGAGAGGCAACGGCGGGGGCACGAGCGAGCGGAGCAATCCCGCTCGCCGCAAATGAAACACCCGGAGGCGGAAGGGGGGGAAGTGGAGGCGGCAAAGGCGGAGGGGCTGGGGCCGAGCGGCGAAGGCATGTGGGCTCCGGGGCGAAGCCAGAGAGCAATGCGGGCAATGAGCTTGTCGATGGGGCAGGGCGAGTCACCCATTATGTCGGCTTCATACATCTTGCGAAGCTCCTCGATGCGGAGGGCGGAAAGGGAGTCCGGAAGCTTCTCAAGAAGCATGCGGTGCAAGGCGAAGAGGCCGCCGGACGAGGCGGAAGGGAGCACCTCAAAAGAGCGAATGGCGTGGCGGGCGGCGGCCTCCACCTCGGGCTCGTGCATGCCGATTGCGAAAGGGCGTAGCGCCGCGAAAGCTTCAGCGGCGGCATCAACCTCGGCACCCGTGCGAGGCAGATGGATGCTCTCGAGGAAAGAGAGGAGCTTGCGGCCGCTAAGAAGGACATCTCGAGGGCAGGCGTCCATGAGGTTGGAGACTCGGGGTGCCGACTGGTCGAGGCAGTCGAGCAGAGCTCCAGCGAGCCACGAGTCAGCGTCAGACTCGGAGGGATGCACGGGCGTGTCGAAGGGCGGCAAAAGGAGGTCGCTCACGGCGGGGTGGTGGCGGGAGATGCGGAGGACAACGCGCCTCAGCCAAGGGGCATGTGTGCCGGGCTCAAGGCGGGTGGTGAGGGAGGCGGTGGTGGCGGCCGGTAAAGGTGGGATGGGGCTCGAATGCGGACGGTGAGGAAGGCGAGTGTGAGTCGGATTTGGAGACGGATTCGGAGGCGGATTCGGGGGTGGTGTGGCGGGGGCCGGAGGCTCGGGAGGGAGAGGAGAGGCGACGGCAGGAGATGGCTGAGGTAAAGCCGGCTTGGGAGATGCGAGGGCAGGCGAGGGGAGGACGCCCGACAGCGCGGCAGCGAGCTCCCTACGCAGCTCTTGCTTGAAGGCTGCCCTCTCGATTTCGAAGTCACTCTTAAGCTCACTGGCGAGAGCGGCGAACGTGGCGTCGATGCGGGAAGCGGGCGGGAAGGCTGGGGCTGAGGGAGGCTGGCTCGGCAAGGGGGTGGAGATGACCGGTGAGAAGGCTGGATATGGCAGGAAGGGTGCGGGAGGGGGGGCAGGATGCGAGTGTGCCATCCGAGTCCACCTTCTTCTCTTCTTCTCGAAGGGAGGACCGGCCAAGCGTCCTCTCACGCATCACGGACCTCGCCATCCAAGATCAGCCGAACGACATCGTCGCCATCGAGGAAGAGGGGTGTGAGAAAAAGACGAAGAAGATGAAAACTCAACCCGCGTAGCTGGGAGTCACTGCGTGTTGAGGAGCGGGGGGACCACTAGTGTTAATGTGCCCACAAAAAAGAAAACAAGAGTATGGATGAAAAATTCATCTGGCCCTTTTGACGGAACGCGACTTTGCTTTCCCCCGGGTGCATGTTCCCCTCTTCCAACTTTTTTTTCTCCATGGTTAGTAGGAAAGATGTATCGTCCACACTCCGCCATTTCAGCAGAGTACATCAAACGAATTAATGAGCTAATCAATGGGTTAGTAGTTAGTAGGAAAGGTGTATCCACGCTCCATTCCAAATGAGTACATCAACCGAAGGAATCAGCGAATGGCTGAAATAGCTGAAATGCGGGGCGAAGACCTTGCATCTGTTGATAAGTATGAGAAACAGGCGCAACTAATATCTCTTTATTATCGCGAGGAGGAGATTGTTGAAACACTGAAGGAAATGAACTCGGTCGGTTGGGATATTACAACTCTACCAGATTACAAAATATATGAGCACCATCTGTGGAAGGCTTACAATTCGCTAACACAAGAGGATAGATTGTCACATGAAGATGCACTGAAGAATATGCAGTCTAATGGTTGGAATACTGATCTGCTCAAGAGAACCCCTGTGAGAGGACACAGTCTGCGTTTCCGGCCGGCATACGGGTAAAAAACTTTTCGCACACACCCTTAGTGCTGCACGCAGCACCTCAACATCCCAACCAGTTTGGTGTTTATGTAGTTGTCGGCCTTAGAGGAAACGCAGAGGAAAAGCCTTGACACGGCGTCTCCCTCGGGGCGCGGGGAAAGCAGAGAAAAAAAGTTGTTCTTCTGTGATAATTTTAAAACAATTTAAGTTTAAAGTTTAGTTTTAAACAATGCTCCATTATACAACCGTGGACATTTGATCGCTCAATTCGACTGGTGTCCCACAATTGACGGAACGACACCTTGGGCGGGGGCCTGAAGGACTAAGGAGGGGAGAGTCGCGCCGGCGCGCTCCCTCGCAACTGCGCCGAATATAAAGCGTTGATTCTGATTCTAAATGGAGGCAAAGGATCTACCTCCTCCCTTGAGCGCGGATGCGCCTGGCTCGCGCGCGTGCTCAAACGAGAGGTAGGTACCTGCCGATATTGGTTATTGGTGGTTGGTGGCTCACGCCCTCTGAGCATGCTCCTGCCCACGCCTGCACCCTGCACCGCCTGCTTGGCACCCAGGCCCAGCCCCCTAGTTGGCGCGGGTCATGAGGTCATCATGAGGCGCACTCGCGCACTCCCAGGCCCATGCGGGACAGCTCTCGTAACCCCCCCAACTATCGTTAAAACGACAGGGGCATGGAGCGCGCCGACTCCCTCCACTCTTGCCGCCGGGCAAAAGCAAATAATCCGAGGTTTCAATCTCTTGGGTAGCTGGTAGCTGTAGTAGCCGCCAAAGTAGCACGAGCACGCTGCCCCATGTCGCTCTCCTAGCGGGAATTCGGCTAAGATTTCTTTCTTAAATTTTCGGTTGTTGACGTTGAAGTTGAGTTTATCCTAACGATCGCCGAAAGCCCACCGCCCAAAGTCCAAACGACCGCCGCTCGCCATTCCCCAGACGAATGCATTGTTTTCGGCGAGGCGAAAGGGAAAGAAGAGTGCAATAGTAGACGGGGGAAGGCGGAACCAAGGAGTAAGGAGGCACCAAAGCTGTATTCGCAGTAGCCAACCGCACGACGCGCAGAAGCGCGTCCCTTTCTTCAAAATAACCTACCCACAGGGCCTGATGGAGTCCCTCCTCCATTTGCCCCTAGCTCAAGCCAGCTTTACTTATTCGCAGTCCTGCCTTACCCTTCGTCCGCTTCTTGAAAACTACGGCACCCCCACTTGTGCCTGAGTCATCATTTGTATCCGCCGCTTCCGCTGCCTTCCGAATGATCTCAGGCACCGCATAGTGTGTCTTCACGTGTTCGACCAAGTCGTGTCGATCATCGACGTAGTCATCATCAACAGATACTTCATTTCCACGCTGACGCTTCGTCCTATGCTTCGCCTCTTTCACAGCTGCAGAGCTCTCACTTGGTTCAACAACAGTCCATTTCCCAAGTCCAGTGGCCTCGTCGATATCTACTGCAGGGGTGGACACGTCTGAGCTCTCAGGCTCTTGTGCTACCCCGCCAGATTCGTGAGCTTCTTGATGCTCAGCTGGTTTCGCATCCGCAACAAACCATGCGCTCTCTGTAGCTGTGCTATTGTGAGCAGCAAAATGCGAAGCTCCTGTAGCTAGAGCGCCGCCACCCTGTCCCTGATCGACCGCGCCGCATGATTGCACCCATTCTGGCGGTGCTTCCCATTGTGTAACGCCACGGTCGACATGATAGTAATATGGCACACCTTCAGGTGAGAAACCACACTGCCATCCGCCAAGATGCGCCTGCGACGACAAATCGGCCAAGCCTTCTGCCGGCAAGACAGTTTCGGGCATCGTTGTTCTAGCACTGATGTCCCCCGGCCTATCCCACCGTGACTCTCCTGTATTCTCGTTGACATAGTACACTCGCCCATCCGGGTTGGTCTGAGCTCTCCATCCGGGCAGGAGTGGAGGTGCAATCCCTTTGGGAAGTTCTCTGGCCGCCTTGATCTTAGCTTCGAGCTCCGCCAGTCGCAATGACCGATCAGCAGCGCCCTCAAAAGTTCCGGGCGATCGCGCAATCGAAGAGCTACCTTGGCTTCGAGAGTCCTCCTTGAGATATTTCTGCATTGCTTCTTGCTCAATCCTTTCCATCTCTTTACTGAGCTCCTTCTGGTCAGCTCTTCGCTCTCGCCCCCGTTTGCGCATGTCTCGCATGAATAGCTCAACTATCTCCTTGTGCTTACGCCCATTCTCGTGAAAGGAGATGGATGCCTTCGAGCCGCTTATGAAGATCTTGCAATACTCGCACCAATGCTTTGCCTGCGACACCCAGTATTCGGTCCTGCGAGCCGAGGACGCAGACGGCGTGAGGAGATGGCGTAGTGACGTGAGCAGGAGGCGGCGGGGGGGGGCTCACATTGCGTCTTGGTGCCTGAAGCGAACGAGCCGGGGAGGGTAGAGAAAGGGGGAGGGAGGGTGGGGGGTTCGACGGCCGGGGCGCGGGAGTGCTGCAGCAAAGCAGTGAGGCGCGGGGGTGAAAGCCCCCCTTACTTTAGTACTCTAAAGCTGGTAGATCAGTAGAACAATATTGTCGTAGATATGTTACCCCCCAGGAGCTAGGAGCCAACGCCCTCCAGGAGCTACCGGGGGCCCCCGAGAGCTATCGGGGGGAAATTTTGTCCGATCGCCAACAGCCTCACCGAGAGCTACCGGGGAGGACCGAGACAATCTCTGACCCACGACCCGGGCCCCTTTTTAGTGCACGAGGGGAGGCGCCGCAAGGCAGGTTGTTGAAGGGTAGAAGAGGAGCGTGAAGGCGTGGTGCGTGGTGGCATAGCACGATACTAGGCCACGCGTGGGGCGAGAATATTAAAAGGTTTTTTTTCTTCTCTCCCTCCCCTTTTTTTTTTTTTTTTGCTCCTCTCCGTGGCTCGCTCTCCTTTCTCTCCCCCCCCCCTCGTCAAGCGGGGTTGTGCGCGTCGCTCATGAGTGCCACTCATGCATGGGGATGCATCGGGGCGGCCTAAGGCTTTTACAGCCTGCTAGATGGGATGGCAGGGTGGAATGCTTGCTGAGCGCGCATTCGAAAGCGCTGGCTCACCTTAAGCAGTCCTCACCAGACGCACGTCAACTATCGTTAAAACGATAGGGTCCTGGAGCGCGCGCCGCTCCCCTCCTCCTCCTCCTTTGCCGCCACCCCCGCCGCGACGGACGATCGGGCCAAGCTCGACAACGCTCGCACTCGAAGCGCCCGCGAGCGGGCGCTCCCCCGACCCAGGTGCGCACGAGACTCGTCCCGTGCCGACCCTCGACAGCCATGCACCAGCAAGGCCACTATGCCCAGCATGGCCACCACAGCCACAGCCCCCAACTCCTCCCAGCCACTCAAGGCCACCCGGCAACTGTGACAAGCCGGCTCAGAGCCGCACCCCATAGGGAAAGCTGCAAGGCTGGGCTTCTACACCGCCGCGACACTGACCTCGTGCAACAGCACGAGGCACAGGCCTGGCCAGACCCCTCTCCAACCCCATGGGGGGAACAGCCAAGCTGGTGCGTAGCAATGTCTACACCAGGGGAACGAACTGGCTGACCACCTTACGTTGAGAGATCCCCGAGATGCGAACGATGCGTGATGCAAAGCGCAGTATGCAGAGCTTGCGTTCTGCAAATATGTTACGATCGGCAATGAACACATATACCTTGCTTTCCAGCTTCTAGCCTTTAGCAAATGTTGGTTGTGCTATTGCAAATGGATGGTTGGAGATTTGAGGTCAGGGATGCAGAGAAACTCGGGTACCGAACGCAACACAATAGGGGCTCTCATCCACTTCCCTCATGTCTCGACCTCGATTTGTGCGCTATCAAGGAGCGGGAGCACCGACCTTCGGCCTTGAGTGCCACTCATGCACTCCCGTTGAGGGCCGCTACCTCGATTTGTGCGCTATCAAGGAGCGGGAGCACCGACCTTCGGCCTTGAGTGCCACTCATGCACTCCCGTTGAGGGCCGCTACCTCGTGCTTCCTCCATCATGGCCTCCGCTTCAATATGTCGAAGTTCTCGCCTGGTGACGACCCCTCCGTACACCCCCAATAGTATCAGCATGATCGCAGCTAGAGTCAAGGATATTGTGTGCCAAAAGGATGCCTCACTGATGCCATCGTCACCGATGCCTCTAGCAGCCGTGCCAAGGGTCACAAATTCCAAGGTTGTATACACCTCCACAACAAAGAGCGCAGCAATAAACGCTGGCCAACGCACCCCCAGGAGACCGAAGCCATAATTTTTCAATACGATTGGTATATAAGAGGCGCGAACCAAAAAGCAGAGGCGGATTGGATCGCGCGATACCGCTCGTTCCATGGCCTTCAGCAGCTTCATGTTTCTCAGCCGTCTGCTGCAAGTCTGCCTGCCACACCTCTGCCCGATGAAGAATGAAGCGAGTGAGCCGAGCACTTTGCCGGTGTAGACGATGATAAATGCTCTTCCGAAGCCGAAAACGTAGGCCGCCAGCAACTCTACCGGTGTGGAGGGTAGGAGAAACACAATCCATGTGGCAATCATGAGCGAGGAGGCAAGAGCGAGTGTGAGGGGTGCCGCATCCCGCCACCGCTCCGCGTAATCCTCGAGCCCTGTGAATGCCTTGGACCATGCGTCATGTGCGATGACGACCAGCCCAACAGTGAACAGCGCCAGTACGGCCAACGTGCCCACCAGTATGTGCGGCCTACCCACACCCATCGACTGCCGCCCGCGGGATGCGACCCCTCTTTTCTTTTAATATAGAGTTCACACTAGCTGATAGCTGTGATCTCCAAATCATCGTCCCTTCTGCCTCCTCGTTAGAACTTATAGCGTCATATGACATCTTGTTAGCTAGCATTCCTAGCCACATACACCGGACGAGCCATACGCCAACCGCGCACACCCCCATCGCGGGGTAGGGGCTCCGTTGCCGTCGAAGGGCTTCGGTCCCGCAGCACTAAGGTTATATTAACACAACAATAAAACTCTGACGCTCCCCCATCGCCAAAGGCGAAACCCTGATTCTCCCAATCGTTGCCATTCCCGAGTTCCCGAGAAAGGTACAAGCTTACCTTCAAGGTTGAAATGTGCTCAAGCGTCAAAGACATAGGCCAGCAACAATTCTTCGCCTAAGTCGGCGGCATCCAAACCTGTAACATTCCTGCGTCGTTGTCGTTGTGGGTCAATGTACCCGCTTCACTATAAGTAAAAGGGGGGGGGGGCTGAGCTACTCTCGGGAGTTTTTTTTTCGCGTTTCAAGTGAATCTCAGAACTACGGTGGCGGCCGCCCCGGTCGGAGGGTTGCCGAGGCTGCCGGTCACCTCGGAGGCCACCATGCCACGCTCAGGTGTGCGCCGCCCTCCCACACCCCCTGGGAGTCCTGCGGCCGTTCCTCCTTGCACCCGGCGGGCCCACACGCCTCTGGGGCTTGGTTCGCGCATGCGCGCTCGCACCCCGCAGGGGGGGGGGGGCTACAACCCTACTAGTATATAGTATAGCGCTGCTGCTCGTATTTCGAGCTCCAATGATTGGCGAACGTCTCGGAGCGCCGCACGCCTCAGCTCGCGCCGCCTGCAGCAGCCCTTGCAGCCTCGCAATCTCTGCCTCGGCCTCGCCCAGAGGGTCGCCTCTCATGGCCACCTCGGGGTGGGGGGCGGGGAGGGCAGGGGAGAGGGCCTGCCACCGGCCACCGGCCGGGCACCACGTTGAGTCTTTTGGTGAACTTCGACGTCGTTGTAAAATATATTATACTCTTGATACTATGATTACTGGGCGACGGAGCGAGGCGACGGGAGCACGCATGCGGGAGGGGAATTCGTGGCAACGGGGGGGCTCACCCGATGCGGAAAAAAAACGACGAACTTATATTTCTCACGCCCTTTTACGAAGAGTTTCCAAACCTATCTGCTTACCCATGAGCCATGAGATCAACCAGAGGTTCGAAGAAATCATTCGAAACGATAAGGTTGATCCTCAGCGCGGCGTCGACAATGCGATTAAATTTGCGGAGGTGCTCGCGGAGACTCGTTTCCGCGTAGAGAACCACGAGCTAGGTCGGTCGGCGCTCTCGTGTGTCAATCTCTGCCAACGGTACCTTAGCCCTTACGAACAGGCCCGGGTGAGGCGTCATCAATCCCGGACCTCGACGAAGCAAACTGTGGCTAGCGTACCGACTAAGGCGGATGTGGAGACTTCCGCGTGGATCTGGCCAAGGAACGCTACCCGTCGATGTGGGCACTCATCGAGCCTTACATGGGCCGTTGGTGCAAGGCAACCCTCATGCTCGTCGGCGACTACTCCGACGAGTACGACAAGATCCCAGTCCCAAAGACCAGATACATTGGAGAGCAGGCCGCCCTCGCGTACCTCTGCATGGAATACATCATGGC
>CM030934.1:4438903-4463903 GCA_018136815.1 Isochrysis galbana
TCAAGGATGACACGGATGCCATCAAGAAGGCCTATGAGGCGGGCTTCAAGGCTGGCCAAGGTGGGCGTGGAGGTGGTAGGAGCAACAACAACAAGGACAAGAAGCCTTGCTCCCACTGCGACCGCATGCACACGGGCATCTGCTGGTCCAACCCCGACACCGCGCACTTGATCGATTGGGACAAGGTGCCGGAGGGCCTCCAAGCCAAGATCAAGGCCAACCTCTATGATGCCAAGATGAAGAAGGAAAACAAGCAAAGTGGTGGACGCCTCACCTTCACCTGCAACAAGATCTGTGCAACCACGACCAAGAACACCGAGGATGATGCGTTACGCATCCTCATCGACTCGGGCGCCACCGGGGCGGACTACTTCAACGACATCAGCTTCTTCCCTTACGGCGTGGATGAGACGCGCACGGACATGGTTGAGGTGGCAAGTGGCAAGGCAATCAAGACTTGGGGCACCGGCACCGCCAAGTTCCTTGCACTTGTGCGCCCCCAAGCCGGTGCACCCCTTGGATGGCATGTGGTCGAGAAGCCCGACGCATCATTTGGTCCATTCAAACGCAACATGCTCTCCACCCACAAGGCGTGCTCACGCAATGATGATATGAAGTGCATCATGGGCAAGGTGAATGGCTTTGAACTTCCGGGAGGTGCATTCATGCCTTTCACCATGGGTGACGACTCCCAAGGCTTCTATGTGGATGTACGGCCCATCCCCAAGGGCGAGACGACCAAGGCGTACTCGCTTGGACCGTACACCACCGACAAGCACAAGGACATGCACGCCACGCATGAGGAGGCAAACCGACAAGCACAAGGACATGCACGCCACGCATGAGGAGGCAAAGGAGATTTGGCGCGCGCGACTTGGATCGCCTAGCGATGATCGCCTCCGCCGCCTGCCGGACTACTCCGTCGACGTGCCCGCCAACCTCAAGCGCCTTCAAGCAAGGAAGGCGGAAGACGTCAACGAGGTCGCGCTCAAGGCCAATGCGCAACGTCGACCCGGAGGCGGAGGAGGAGGACCATGGATGACAAGCGCCGTCGGGGACGTTATCACCAACGACATCCTCACTATGCCTTGCCGCAGCGTGCTCACGGGCTACAAGTACGTGGACGTGTTCTACGACGTCTTCTCCGGCCTCGTGTTCGCGTATCCCATGCGCTTCAAGTCGGAGCATCCAACGATGTTGCAGCGCTTCTTGGCGGACACGCAAGGGTTCTTCATCGTGAAGCGCTTGCACTCGGACAATGAGCCCGTGCTCAAGAGCGACAAGGTGCAAGAGATTTGCGATAGCAACTTGATCCGCAAGCAAGAGAGCAACCCGTACGAGCCGTGGGGCAACCCTGCGGAAATCGCGGTCAAGTTGCTCGAGCGCACCATGCGTCCATTGCTCCTGGGGTGCAATGCACCTTCATCGACGAGAAGCCAATCAAGGAAGTGGGACGCGCCATCCCACTAGGTGAGACCCTCCGCTACAAGCGCGACGGCATCCGCAAGTCACGCATGTACGTGCGAGGACCATGGATGACAAGCGCCGTTGGGGACGTCATCACCAACGACATCGTGAAGCGCTTGCACTCGGACAATGAGCCCGTGCTCAAGAGCGACAAGGTAGGGTCTCACCTAGTGGGATGGCGCGTCCCACTTCCTTGATCGGCTTCTCGTCGACAACGGACGCCATGCAACTCGTACCTCGGCAAGTTCACCGTGGCATTTAGCGAAATGAATCCTCAATCTTGACTTGGTCAATTTTCAACCTTAGAAATTAAAATAGCTGTTTGACCGTCCTACTATTAGTTAAAAAGCCACTGTTTGACCGCCCTACCAATTCCCCCTCCTCTATTTGTTATCAAGTGCTAATCAAGAGCCATTCAACACTCCACAGCCACATCCATATGCACACATGCCGTGCGATCGCGTTCCCCGGAGGGTGGGGAGGGCAGGAGGCGCCTCCCCATTGACTCCTATTATAACAATAGTTGCCAAGTAAGGAAGGTAGAAGATGTCAACGAGGTCGCGCTCAAGGTTCCCATACAAACATGTGGGGATGCCATCACGTGTACAAACTTGGGCAAAAAACCACATCACGAACAAGTAACTTTCGAGCCTCCTCGCAATTAGCTTGCAGCTCCTCGTTTCCAACCACCTTCGCAGCATCAATGAGTTGGCGTAAGAGTTCTTCTAACCGGTGCAAGGCGCGAATGATTGACCCCTCGTAAGCATCGGTCATGCGACAAAGTTCAGCAAACTTAGCACCTTTACACCAATCGTAAACGATGTCCACGAGACCGGTAGCGAAACGGGCGATGTACTCGTCGACATCAACAGGCAACTTGGCTTCAAGGACGACGGTGGCAATGCGCCTAGCCATTTCTCGAAGCTTCTCCACAGGCTGCCTCATGCTATGTTCCCGGATGAGAGCAATCGGATCCTCTTTCTTCCCGTCTTTCCCTTTTGCATTGCTAAATCCATGCTCTGCCACAAGGCAAGAAAGCAATGCTGCTAGCCGTGCAGGCTCAAGTTCCTAACATGTAGAAATGTAGACATGGAGGGGCGAGAGCTATGTCGAATAGGCAATATATCAACGTGGCGGAACGGCTGAGAAGGACGGGCCTAAAATGAGCAAACGCACCTGAAAAGTTCCGGCAAATACTAATTCGGTGATGAGTAATTCGTCGGAGGTGCTCACCTGAGGAAGTCGAGGCCTACATCACGAATACTAATAAAGGCAAGACGGCAACCACTTGAGCAGGTCTGTACCGTACCCCCAATGACTGTGATGAAGCGTGGTGCAACGAGGCTTACTATTACCTCACACGCCACTCGGCCCTTGTTGCCTATGACGCCATCCTCAGAGAGATGGCCTAAGCGACGCAGGACTCGTCGCATACCCCGAAGCTCTTCTTTCATCAAGGCGACTTGCCCCTCTTTGATTTGCCTCCGAACTATCTTCTCCTCGTCTTCCACTATGCGACGTCGTCGAAGTATGGCAAGGGCATCGTGTAGTTCGGTTTGCATAAGCTTGTCGTCGGCCAAGCGGGCCTGTGCAAATGCGCGAACAAGGTTGAGGCTATGGTCCTAGAGAAAGTTCCATGACATCATACATCGATCTCACCTGAACACTTTCAAGCTTGCGCAGAAGCTTGGCGACAGCCTCCTTGTCCTTCTCGATCTTGAGATCCTCGAGCGGGTGAAGCTGTGGCATACCATCGGGAAAGCGGCGTTCGACTTCGCGTAGTACCTTGAGAACAGAATATCGGCCATCGGCAGAGCGGAGGTCTTTCGGTAAGGAGACACGTACCGATGAGAGAGATTCCATCTCCGCCAATCCAAGCGTCACAACATGCGGCTCGGCATTATCAGAATCTCGTGCGGGCTCAGGTGATCCGCCCCTCTCAACGGCCTGCAGGGCGTCGGGTTCACAGCGGAGCAAAACATCTACCTCGTACTCAGAGGCGTCCCCAAGGGGATCTGACTTGCCACTCTTTCCTGAGCGAGCCTCGTGCCGCTTGAAGGAAATGATGACGCCCCAGCCCCATTCCGCCGTGTCCTCGCTTTTGCCCTCTTGTAGATCTCTCAAGCTTGTAGCTTTATTCGACGGCACTCCAAATTGCGCTAGCCTTCCCGGCTGAAGGAACTGCACCGAGGCAGATGGACGCGTCACATGCGGACGCAACTGGGCGCGCAGCACCCTCTCTTGGACAAGTAAAGCATTTAACTCCACTACACGGCTCTCGTTTGGCACAGCAAGATCTGCCGAGGAAAGAAGCGCGAGGAGCTCGCGCTGCCGCTTCTCAAGATCAGGACGGGCTTGCTGGAGTTGAAAGGTGTAAAATGACTTTTGGATCAGCATCTCAATGTCAGCCGTCTCGACGCGAACGCAGTTGAGCAGCATGTTGTAGGATAAATGAAAGCGGGATGTCAATCTATCCGCTGCACCACAGAGCATCTCGCGGACCTGCATTGTCAACAAGCGTTCTGTGAGTGTTGTGGAGACATAATATTAAATCCATCCATGGCATCAACGGACAGCAAGCACACCTTGGCCAGATCGGTTTTCTCGTCCACCATCGTGATGACAGTCCCTCGAGCGTCAAGCCCTCGTCGTCCAGCCCGCCCGCTCATCTGGATATATTCGCCTGATGAAAGGTACCGGAATTGGCTGCCATCGAACTTAGAGAGATCAGCAAAAATGACCGTCTTCGCGGGCATGTTCAAGCCCATCGCAAAAGTCTCTGTCGCGAATAACAGCTTCACTAGATTCTCCTGCCGGATACCAGACATATGACACTGAAGTAAGCACGTGCCACACTTTGGCGGAAGCGGGTGCTGTCGTGACCACACGCAAGCAAGACCATATCCATGTATACGGGGTGCACATGTGATGCGTGCGTTTCTTCCGAGTCGCTAGAAGCCATCACACCTGGAAGAGGATCTCGACGAGCTCCTTGAGCAATGGCAAGAGCCCTGAGTGGTGGACTGCGATGCCTCGCTGAAGAAGCGGCAACATCGATTCGACTTGTGGTAGCTTCTGGTCATCATCTGATAGTGTCTGCACTGCGTTCTCATAAATGGCCGTGATATTTTGGCGCTCCACGTCGGATGTCAGCTCGAGTGAGCTCATCTCCTCTGCTAGCCTCTCGACGATCTTCTTCCCGAAGGCAAAGACAATCAGCGGCTCCATGCCCATCGACACGACGGTTCGGACTAACTTGAAGCAGTCAGAAGGACCTCGGCTGCCACCACCACGACCACCTCGACTGCCGCCTCCCCGGCCGCCGCCGCGGGCCGACTTGGCTGCGGCAGCCTTTGCGGTGTTCGCTGTAGCACGCTCAAAGCCCGAAGGCTTGAATTGACCTCGCTCGTCGACGACAAGGTGGAAGCCCGTAGATCCAGCGCCAAACATGTAGTGATGCAATGGTGTCGGTCGGTAGTCGGTGTACACGACATGGCAAGGTTGCGAGTGTAGATGAGCGATCCACTCCGCAAATTGGAGGGCGTTAGGAATTGTCGCAGACAAGAAGACATATCGCACAGAGTGAGGCAATAAAATCATGACTTCTTCCCACACAACCCCGCGCTCCTTGTCACGCATGTAGTGAACCTCATCGAAGATGACCCACTTGACCTCACGCATCACCTAAGAGCAAGGTCGACCCAAAGACTGTCCATACTACAATGTGGGTGCAGCAGGTCCAACGTGTGTTCACGTCAATCAACCCAGCATGTACACCTCGTACTTACCTCTGAGCCCCGATAAAGCATCGAGCGTAGGATTTCAGTAGTCATCACCAGGCAGGAAGCGTCCACATTGATGGTATAATCACCTTGCATGCAGCACAGTGGTTTGGTCATGAGCATCATCTTCTTCGAAGGGTTAATTCAGCCATATGACCTCGGACAAGGGCAAAATTGCGGCTTGTAAGGCATATTTAGCCCAGGCATGTAGCAAGAGGGGCGAGCAGCTAGGTGTTGAAACAGCGTATCCAAGAGCGGGAGCGTGCCTGTCATCAGTCCTACATCACCAAAGTCCTCCTGAAGCTCACGGAATTTTTGATTTGATAGCGCCTTAATTGGCGATGTGTAGATGACGCGCTGCTTATCACGTAATGAGACGGCGATGGCGTACTCAGCGCAGACTGTTTTCCCTGCCGAGGTGTGCGCTGAGACTAAGACTGATTCCTCACGCTCGATGCAGTTCACCGCCGCCTGCTGGAAAGGGTCCAGCTTGAAGGGGTACTCTCGGGCTGGCTTCTTGGTGCTCTGCGGTAGACGAACCATCTCCTCGGTGGGAGGGACCCCAGGAGGCATTGCGACTTCGTGCTTACAAGCCTTATGACCAAGGCCATCATAGGGCATCTCACTCTCCTCATCCCCTCCCGCCTTCGTAGGCAGCGAATCGTTGGTCTGCACAACCTCGTTGGGCTGACGACCAAGGCGCATCCGCTTTGCGTCAGTTGCTGTCCGCTCAGCCGGCGGCCACGTCGCCTCTGCGTGCGCTTCACGCGGCTTGGGTGCGGCCGCTGATTCGTCCTCCTTCGCTGATCGTTTCGAGCCGAATGAGGCGAAGAGATCAGAGTCATCAAAGGCGTCCATTATGGCACCCGCGCCCCTCCCGAGCGCGCGCGCGCGGCCCCCCGCTCTGCTTTACACGTCGCCGTCCACTCCTCTCCCGTTTCCTCGTTGAAGCGCTGCTGATACGGCTCGGGCGTCCTAAACTCTTTACTGCCGAGGCATCCATTTATAACGCGATTGAGAGCTGTTTTTTGCAACATTCGCGACCGCCTCGTCTCCTGCCAAGAATCTTCCAGTGCGTCAGAGTTTTCTTGTTGTGTGTGTATATGTTACCCCCCAGGAGCCAACGCCCCCCGATAGCTATCGGGGGCCCCCGATAGCTATCGGGGGGAATTTTTTTCCCGATCGCCAACAGCCCCCCCGAGAGCTACCGGGGGACCGAGAAAATCCCCCGAGAGCTATCGGGGGATTTTTTATGCCCCGGGGAGCTATCGCGTTTTAAGGCGGGCCCCCGTTTGCTATCGGGGGCGAAAGATTGCCCCCGTTTGCTATCGGGGGGAAACGACGGCCCCCAGTAGCTATCGGGGGCCGTCCTCGAGCCCCCAGGCGCTCGAGCCCCCAGGCGCTAGAGAGAGAGAGAGAGAGAGAGAGAGAGAGAGAGAGAGAGAGAGAGAGAGAGAGAGAGAGAGAGAGAGAGAGAGAGAGAGAGAGAGAGAGAGAGAGAGAGAGAGAGAGAGAGAGAGAGAGAGAGAGAGAGAGAGAGAGAGAGAGAGAGAGAGAGAGAGAGAGAGAGAGAGAGAGAGAGAGAGAGAGAGAGAGAGAGAGAGAGGAGAGAGAGAGAGAGAGAGAGAGAGAGAGAGAGAGAGAGAGAGAGAGAGAGAGAGAGAGAGAGAGGCAGAGAGAGAGAGAGAGGCAGAGAGAGAGAGAGAGAGAGAGAGGCAGAGAGAGAGAGGCAGAGAGAGAGAGAGGCAGAGAGAGAGAGAGAGAGAGAGAGAGAGAGAGAGAGAGAGAGAGAGAGAGAGAGAGAGAGAGAGAGAGAGAGAGAGAGAGAGAGAGAGAGAGAGAGAGAGAGAGAGAGAGAGAGAGAGAGAGAGAGAGAGAGAGAGAGAGAGAGAGAGAGAGAGAGAGAGAGAGAGAGAGAGAGGAGAGAGAGAGAGAGAGAGAGGCAGAGAGAGAGGCAGAGAGAGAGAGAGAGAGAGAGAGAGAGAGAGGCAGATAGAGAGAGGGGGGGGGCAAAGAGAAGAGAGGCTGTTAAAATAAAAAAGGAATGATCGTAGAAATAATTTTAATCAATTAAATATAATATTTTTATGAAAATATACTTTTCAATTAATTATTCGGATAATAAAAAATCAAAAATGGAATGAGCTAATTAAATATAATTTATTATAGTATTTTTTACGAAAATATACTTTTCAATGAATTATTCGAATGGAATGAGCTAACGGAATTAGCGTATGGATAATTTTAATTAATTAATTATATTTTATTATAATATTTTTTGAGAAAATACACGTTTCAATGAAATATTCAAATTAAAGTTTAGTGATTAGTGAAGTAATAGTAATAAAATTATTATTTAGTGACAATAAATTTGAGATCCTTAAAAATGTTGAATTAAAAATTATAACTTGATAGTAATTATCTTATTAAACCTTAGTTTAAAATGAAGACTTTTAGTCATAGCATCGTTTGACGTTTGAGTAAACACATAATAGTAAATTTTATTTGGTTTTTTGTGGTTTTTATTTATTTTAAATATTCTTAATATTAATATTTTACTTGACAAGATCAAAATGACCGATATTTTATTTAACTTGAATTTTTGGTTAGATTTTTTAATTTTACTATTTTTATATTACGTCTTCAATAATCTTTAATTTAATTACTAATTTAATTACCATATTGTACTTATATATTATATTTTAATATTAATCCTAGTAACTTTATGTCATTTCTAAAACTATTAGCTGTTAGATACTCTAAGTTTTAAAAACTATTTTCAGGGGGGAGAAAGAGAACAAAGAAAAGAGGAGAAAGGAGAACAGAGGATAGGAGGGGGGAAGAGAGAGAGAAGGAGAGCGAGCCAAAGAGAGGAGGAACCCCCCGTTTGCTATCGGGGGATTTCCTCTTCCCCCGATAGCTATCGGGGGGTCCGCTTACGGCACCCCCCAGGAGCTATCCCCCGATAGCTCTCGGGGGATTTTCTCGGTCCCCCGGTAGCTCTCGGGGGGGCTGTTGGCGATCGGGAAAAAATTTCCCCCCATGAGGGAATGGGAATGGTGCTTAAATGCTCTAGAAAAACTTCAAGAGAACATCCACAAAATAAGCCAAAAGCCCATGGTTGAGCCAGAATACCACCAAATGCTTGTGTTCACACTTGGGCAATTCCGTCCTACATTGTAGGACTGGTCCTACAAAGCTGGGTACCTTCATCCGCCAAGTCCACGAGAAAAAACTCCTGGAAGGCTTGAAGGCTTACCTCTTACCTCTTCCTTACCTGCCGCCAAAAAACCATCTGAAGATTCAGACTACTACCGCTAGCTATAGAGGTCCACGTGTCCACGTACTCACGGTACCGACTCACGCCATCGCCATCGCCTATATTCTATATATGATATATGTTACCCCCTAGGAGCCAACGCACCCTATCAGTTTACTGATAGTTGCGGCGAGAGGGTAGTAAGTACCGGAGTACCGGGCGTCTAGTAGGTGTGTAGCCCAGAACCTTCAGATGTTTTTGTAACACGAGAACCCGATGGTGCACACGCAGGGCCTCTTGGCGACGTGGAACAGCCTCTGCCACGAGGGTGTTTAGAAGCACGGCAAGCCGCTCATTATCATTATTGGCTCGTGAGTAGGTTCGAATTGGTTTCGCTCTTGTGATTTAGGTTGCACCACTGGACTGTTTACGCTAAATGACCCACCATCGTGTATGTGATGAAACAAAAATTATGCAAAGAAAATAAAGCTATACTCGATGGTCCACTTTCGACGGATCGCGACCTCACAAGGGCTAGGGCGACAAGATCAAGATCCCAGATCCACACGCACCGTTACCATCAATCCGCCTGACCCCTGAAACCTAATCCCGAACGGCGCGTACTTCCTCAATTTCCAGGCTGAAACTGCCAGCTCGGAACGACGGGTTGAGCTTGCCGTCGTACTCAAACTTGGACAGGGTGAATTGCAGTGTGGTGATCGAGTCAGTCTTCAATGTGGCCCCAAGAACCTTGCGTGCAAATCGAGTTGGAACGAAGTCTGTAAACGGGGCGTCGACAATCACCCACTCACTGGCACGGGTATCGAAGGAGAAAGCCCAAGCGATGCCATTCCATTCATAGTCATCCCGGACGATGAGCTTGTAACGCTGGCCGTCGCCTCGGACACGAAGACGGAGTCCACGAAATGCACTGAGACGCAGTGGTGGCGAAAAAGGGAGAGTACGGCATCCTGCGAACCCACCGTTGTTGGCCGTTGTTACCATTCCACTGAAGACTCCGACACCGTCACGAACTGTGAATGACGAGGTTGAAGCTCCTCCCATAACCTGGAGAGAGGAATGTCGTGAGCAAGTGAGTGAGTCGGCGAGCTTCACACACTCTTTGGCCTGAGATCATTCACGTGCCGAACTCCGGGTCGCACTGGCGCATATGGTAGCCATGCCTCACCACGTCGTCGAGCTGTCCCCACTGCGCCAGTTCAGGCGTGGAGGCACTCCACAGCAGCCCCTCCGGCCGAGAAGGTTTTCGCGGCCCAAGGCCAAACCGGTCCAAAATTTGGGCAGGGCCATTGAAGAAGAGGGCTGTCTTCAGTGCCCTCCTGGCATCCCAAGGCTGAGGCGTCAGTTGCATCTTTGGCTGTGCGCCACCGTGCGCTAAGCGCTGGCCTACGGGTAGGACGAGCCCGTCGCCAGCCCCCACGCAGATCGCCACGAGCAGCCAGCGCGCAGTCATGATGGACGCTCCTTTATCCTTTGTAAGAGAGGCGCCACCGCGGAGCGATGCGATCGATCGAGCTTGTTTAACTCCTTACTGCCGAAGTGCCAAAATTGGCGCTTCCGCCTCGAAAAGTCTCAACCGCTCCCTACAGCGTCAACCCCAGCCCCCCAGCTCTCAGGGGAGTCTCAGGGACATCCCTCGTCACAGCTGGGTGGGCCTACATTCCATATAGTCGGCCATCTACACGCGAATAGATGAGCAAAGGGGCAAAAAAAGTGCAGCTCCAATATTGGCGCTTCCAGTATTACGAAAAATATTCCGTTTAGGTAATAGAGTCGAAGCGAGGCCACGGACTGCAACTGTGAGGGCATCGCTGTCCCGCGGCGCGCGCCGGGGGGGGGGGGGGGGGGGGGGGGGAGGTGGCGACACACCCAGAAAATATGTTCCACCTTCTGTTCGCTCGTGCCCTCTCACTTATCTCTTACACGCAGTTCCTCCTCCCACAAGGGGTCCACTTCGTCGGAACCGGCGGCTCCGAGCCTCCGCAAGGTCCTTCTAACACGGCGGCGCCATCCGCCGCTCCGTCTGACGAGCCGCTGCTCGTGGATCCACTCCGCGATCGAACCGAGCTCACCTCTCTCAGGACCTCGGGCAGCCCGAGGCCCGACCCCCAAGTCCACCCGCTTGAAGACAGCGCGTGGGAACACGTAAGCGAGTCTCCTTCGGCCGCCGACTTTTTAGCCGACCGCCTCGCCCACATGCAGTCCGCGATCGACGCTCAACTACTTCGCGATGAGAAACGCGACCGAGAGCACGCCGCCCTCCTCGAGATGATAGCGGGCCTCAGCACCCACGTCAGGGCCTTGCGGGCTTCTACCACCCCGACGCCTGCAGCAGAGACGGCACACCCTTCGGCGCCGAGACCGCCCCCTTCATCGACCGCACGTCCTTCAGCGCCTCACGCGGTCGCCCCACCTCGCACCTCGGTAGGGGTGCTCCCTTACGCCCCTCGCTCCTCCTCTCGGGCTGACTTCACCCCCGCTCCCGGCTACGGGTACCCGGAGGACCTCCACACCCCGCCGGTGCCTTTCACGCCAAGGCCCCACTTCACGCCTCGCCGCGAGGACACGAGCGCCCCGCCGCTGTCGACCATGGGCCTCCGCGCGGTACCGCTGACGTCGTCGCCAAAGCTCGAGCATCCACCCGACCCAGGGTACGCCCCGGACGGCGAGCGTGACATCATCAACGCCGAGTGGATGAACCTCCTAGGCTACGAGGCCTTTCAAGTCGCCTCGCTCTACCGAGACTCGCCGCACTTCGAGCATATCCACCAAGTTCTCCAAAGTCCGGTCTCTCGATCCGGCCAAGAGTGGCACTGCCGCGTCTTCTTCACCGCCACTTATATCCCTAGGTGGCTCGAATCCCGGTCCAAGTCCAAGTATAACCCCAACTACCAGGCCCGCATCACCGAGCAGCTGTGCGGCCTCAAATTCCCCAAAGACCTCAAGTCCGACTCGACGGAGACCGCGGCCGCAGCCTGGGGTAGCTACCGCCTCAAGTTCTCCATGAACCTCGAGAGGGCGCTCTCTGTCGGCTGCGACACCCGGGGCATTTTCGCCAACCTCCTGGCCGCCGCCTCCGGGCCTGACACGGGCAATGCGAGGTTCTCCGCCCTCCTCGACGAGATCATAGAGGACACCGCCCTCGCAGTCAATCCCCTCCTGGCCTGTGATCTGCTGCTGTGCCGTGCCGACGAGACTTACGCCTCCAACGTCCCAGGCTACTCGCGAGATTCGGCGTCGATGGAGTGGGACCTCCTCCTCGCCCGCCCTCCTGGCCTGGACTTGGTAGAGCTGTCACACCGCGTCGTCCGGGCGTACCTCCGCAAGCTCGGCGACTCCAACCTCAACAAGACCACCGTTTGGTCACAGCCTAGCATGGCCAAGGAGATGAACGACCGCTTTGCCCACCTGATCCGCTCGGACACGACCCATCCCGGCCGAGGCAAGCTAGTGGCGGCAAAGTTCCAAGAGCTCCTTAACCAAGCTAAGTTCGCCGCCGAACACCGCGAGATCCCTCGCTATAGGGTCTCGTGTGTCAGCATCAGCGAGCGACAGCTCTCCGGTTACGAGCACTCTCTCCAAGAGCGAGGAGTGGAGAGAGGGGGGGGCTCGTGCCCCCCCATGGGTCAACCAAGTATAAACTTAGTTGACTTGGCGTACGCATGAAGCGCGTATGCATGAGTGAGTCCAGCGCAGGCCACCATCAGGCCGAGCTTGCACATGAACCCTGGGCTCAATGCGCTCGCCTCGGCGAACGGCCTCCATGAGGGCCTGAAATTCTGGCAGCGCTCGCCAGCGCTCGCCAGCGTCCCAGGGGCCGGCCTCATGGAGGTCGGGCCGTGTCGAATTATCGTATGCCTGCGGCGCAATGGGCGGGGATATGTCACTACCGGACTGTGCGACCCTCGAGATCGAGCGTGCGACCCACCAGGGACCTCCCACATCCCTCGCGAGGCGCTTGAGCTTGGGCTCCTCACCAGCTGGCAGCCATTGCGAGGCCGACAGCCGGCGATCGGCCGACGCGGAACCTCCGCGTTTCTTATGGGGATTCGCCCGACATTCACTACTTTGATTCCGTCCTCCCATTCTCCCAAAATAGACCTCCATGGGCCGGACAAGGCGGGGGAGTCACTCACCGACGCCATGGATTTTCGTGGGGTAGAGGGGGTTCGCGCGCGCGGGGGGGGGGGGGGGGGGGGGCAGGTAAGGGGGGTCCCTGGGGAATCCTTGGACACCCAGGAGGGGTGGAAAATAGTGGTTAAAAAGCGTGAGTGACCGGCCTAGCCATGCCAAACGTAGGTGTTAGCCCCAGATCTTCATATTTTTTTACAGTGGTCCCTGTTCCAAGTGCATGCGAGCACTGTCTCCCTGCCAAAAATAGTGACAAGAGATATAGGCGAAACGCCGGCATCTAGAGCACTGCTCGCAGCATCTGGTCATGTTCCACCACTCCCGAAGGTGGGCACGGAATCACCAGCTGCCTTTGTTGACATTACTTAAGCCCAGTTTCTCGTGGTTGCGTCGCCTCACAATAAGCTTGCTTGAGTGTTGTTTCTTGTTGCGCGTGCGCAGCCCCTTTGTGTACCATCCCCAAGGTGAGAAGGAGCCCTTTCGCCCGCCAGATGATTTACCCTCACCACCACCATGTGGGTGATCAACTGGGTTCATGGCAACGCCACGCACTTTTGGTCGTCGGCCAATCCACGCGCTGGCGCCTGCCTTGCCAAGTACGCGATTCTTATGATTTTCATTGCTAACAACGCCGATGGTCGCCATACAGTTGATGGGTAGGTATCGCACTTCGCCTGACTGCAAGTTGAGCAAAGCGTACTTGTCGTCTTTCGATTGAAGCCTTGCGGAAGTGCCTGCACTGCGACACAATTTTCCGCCCATTCCAACATGGAATTCAATGTTGTGAACTCGAGTGCCCTCTGGCATCATTCGCAGGGGCATCGCATTTCCAGGAGCGAAAGGAGCGTCCTCACCGCATTGGACTTGTGCCCCTATCTCAAGACCTTGCGGTGCAAGGATGTACGATTTGCTCCCGTCCAACCTTTGTGAGCAGGAAGCATGGCGTGGCATGAGCGCCTGTATTGACCGCTAGCATATAGCCCTAGCGTCGCTGAGGGATGAAGCGGTGGTCCGAGCATCTACCGGCATACTCTGGGGCTTAGTAGCGGACTCACATGTATTTGATCAATGCAATAAAGGCTGATCGGTTTGGGTCGTACTCCAGACGTTCGACGACTGCAGGATCAGTGCGCTTTCTATGGAAGTCAATAATGCGATACTGGCGTCGATGTTTGGGAGCCATAAGATGTCGGGTGGTAATGCGGCCGGCGTTATTACGCCCGGCTTGCTGCTGCCCAGTGATGCGGTACGTGAGCGACTGCTCAGGCCCACCACGCCAGAGGCCGGCCTTATCGATGACGATGCGGTGTCTGCGGCCGGGGCTTGTGGGCTTGTACGATTTTAAGTCTCCAATCCTAGACATTCTCGGCAAGGAAGCCATTGAGCGGGTCATGAGCGGGGGGCCAGGCGAAGTCGAGAGCAGCCGCCGCCCGAGCGCCGCGAGCATCGCGCCAGCGGCAATTCTGCACGAGCAACACGCGCAACCGGACGTACATACTCTTCTCTACTCTACTCGTAGAGTAGAGTAGAGGATAGAAAAAGAGATCAAGCGTCAGAGTTTTCTTGTTGTGGGCGTTCACACCGACGACCAGAGGCTAGAGTAGTGTGAAACCCCACAACAATCCAAGGCGCGCGATCGCGAGGCGGGTGCGGGCGGGACCAGGTAGGTGGGCGGAGGCGACTCTCCTGGCAGTAGTGCCCTGCATAGAAATGGCTAAAGCCTCGCAATCTGACGGCATTTCTCTCAGTACGTACGCCAGTAAATGGGATGGCATGCACACAGCCCGTGGCGACAGGGAGTGGCATGTAACCTGGGAGATGCTCTCGCCGGTGTTGGAACGATACATTCAGGCTGTGCCTGAGCTGAGGTCAAGTTCAGGCATTGATTGCGTGGACGTGGGCTGCGGTTTCTCAGATCTTGGGCTGAAATTATGCCAGGCCCACCGATTATCCAACTTGTGGCTCTTGGATGCATCATCAGTCTGCATTGAGCAGCTACGTTCGCGTTTCAGTCAAGTGGAAGGCCTCAATCTGGTGATCCGTGTGGCCGATTGCCGTGCGCTGCCACTGACAGATAGGACCGTCCGACTCGTTTTGGACAAAGGCACTCTTGACGCTATGGAGAGCGATGAAGACAGTCGCTCTATGCTCAGTGGCCTGGCTCGCATATTGGCACCAAACGGCCTCATAATCTCGATAAGCTTCCCTGCGGTGAAGCGTCTTGCTTTGCTGGATGAGTACCTGCCAATGCTTGGGCTGATGCACCACACTTATGTACTGCCGTCAGCCGACATGCACGCTGCCGTGGTTTTTTTGAGTCTGATCTTCAGCATTCCGGCGGACGGGAGGGGGGCGAGCCCGATGCCTAACTATGCTCCTGACGAGCGCACAAGGCGAATGTTGAGATGCGCAGCGATGAGTGGAAGCCTTTACGAGGATGCGAGCGACTTCCATCCGCCTGACCCATTTGATTTCGAAGATGCAAACGAAGAAGGCTGACCGATGGCTTTGATCTAGTGGAATGCGAGAGAGGGGAGACGAGAGGTCTCCACATCGAGCGAGAATGGCTTGGTACTTAGTGCTTGGTGTCATGCTATCAAACGGCCGCCTCAGATCTGCTTTTACGTGTGACGCCTACACATACGCGACCACCATATTTATTTCTAAAAATCTAAGATTCTTAGCTGATCGCGGCGCGGCCAGGATAAAAGGACTCACATTCAGATAGCCCGAAGGTTCCCTGATCGCATCCGCGATCGACCTTTTTGTTTTAGGAATCGTCTACGTTCTATGTTTCTATGCCCCTGCACCTTCTTCGCCCTCGCCTACCTTGTCGCCTGCTTAGGTCGCGTTCCGTCGAAAGAGGACCACGTGGACGTTTTGTTTTCACGCATCGTCTATGGAGTATGGTTAGAACCAATACTTATTATAAGATTATAAGGCGCGCCGCTGAGTGCGATGGAGCGGCTTCCGTACATCGATATCATTGTGCTGTCATTGGTTACATATTAGAGCTAGATTTCAGTGACACCCTTAGCCGTATGTTTTCATGCCCAGTCATACGCCGGCTTCTCCACGAGGTCTAAGCCCAGTTGTCGGAACAGGTTCGCCATGCTCTCCTGTTCAGGTCGTTTGCCTTCATTTGGTACCCCTCGTTTCCAAATACGCGATGCGCCGCTCCCGGCACAAAAAAAAATCTTCTAGTATTTGAGCAAAGGCACCCACCTCACAGTGCTCAACCATGTCTAAAAATGGAATGGTGCCTGATGATGTAGTACTCAATCGATTGACATGGATCATAAGAAAGATGGACGAGAACTTTAAAAATTCATCACACCTCTCTCTCTTTCCGCCATATGCCACTTCTAAATCTGCCATGCAGGTTATGGCGGAAGCATTGGACAGCATCAGTCCGCCGCCGCCGGTTGGGGTCAACCCGGGGGGGAGCAACAACTCCCTGAGGAGGCTATCGAGCAAGATGGCGCTCCTGATGAGAATGTCGAGAGCGGCGACGTGTGCGCCTTGGGTGTACGACGCGAGAGTTCGCTTGGCCGCAGGCTCGCCCTCATGATGTAATTGAACCCCCTGGTCCAAGGGGGTGCCCCCAGGGTTCCTACCCACAATCACGCCCAGAGCCCAGAGTTACCCCGCGGAAAGAGTGAACGCACGGCGTGCATCTCATAGGAGATAGGAAAAAAGTTGCTATGCGCACGCACGGCGTCCCCGCGGGGGACCCGAGGCACATCGCCCCGTGCGAAGGCGTGCACCTGACGAAATCACATACGCCCATAGTGAGTGACCGGGCTAACATTTCTTTGGGAGGAGACAGCAGCTAGGGCCGCGCCCTCCATCCAACCCACTTTGGAGCTAAAAATCGCCAGACTGCGTATGCCCACGGCAAATGGGTAGCTTCTACTCCCGTTAATTTTTATCCGTCTTGTGTCTTGTGGAACGTGCTGCTTCGCTTGTTAGCGCTTTCGCTAGTGTGCTGAAGTTTGGTCCGAAATTCAGCAGGCGGCAGGCGGAGGGCGAGGTGGTATAGGTGAAATTCCCAACCGGCTCTGTCAAACGCCTTTTCCCAGGCGAGGGCGAAGAGTAGGCCCGGTTCTCCGGTTTCGTCGAGGTAGGCTCTTGTGAGTTGTAGGAGGTGTGTGGGCTAGTAGTATAAGAATCATATGATCTAGTATATTCCCAATTAAAAAATACTACCTCCATCCCAAAACTGAAAGGATCGGGCTTTGGCAGGGCATAAACAACTCGTTAAAAAAAACACTCTTAACCTAAGGATAGCGGGTACATTGGGGCTTAATCCTATCAAGGTTAAAGAGCCTTTAGTATTTTGTTTATCCTTTTCAATCTGTCTGAGTTTTGTGAATCTCGCTATATCACTCCCGGCGGGAAGTGTTCCCGCGAGTTCCGCGGACAAGACAAGGAAGCGCAATCACCCGATGGCGAGGCTCAAGATCAAAGAGCCTCCGCAACATGGGAGGCGAACCGGCGGGCCCTCAGCGCCGCGCCAGCCGGCGAGCAGCGAGCTGCAGCCATCCACACCCCCTCAGCCGTCGGACTCGCCCGGCAGCGACGGCCATGATGGGCGCCGAGCAGGGAAGAAGAGGCGTTGCAGTCTGACGCCGAATCGTCAGACTGCGGTCGCTGTGGCATACGAACGGCTTCCGCAGCCGAAGTTCGGGCGCGAGTGGAAGCGAGCCCATGCCAGCCTGTGTGAGAAGTATCATGTTAGTCGTAAGTACCCGGCCAAGGTGAGCAGGCGCTTGGCACAAGAGGGCAAGCTGCCCGCATCGCGTAAGGGTGCAGGCGGACGGCCAGAGCGCATTGGCCGGCAGGAGGCGGAGCATTTGGAGGAGGTGCTCCGTGAGAATGCATATGATCTCACCTTTGCCGAAATCGAAGAAATGACAGGTCTGCCTTCGTCAACGGTGCAACGCTTCATGAAGAAGAAGAAGTGGCGCGTCGTTGGCAAGTCCACGAGGCCGGCGCTCACTGGAGCGATGATCGACTCGCGTCTACAGTGGGCAAAAGACAATGTGAACAACAAATGGGAGCTCCATATTGACATAGATGAGAAATGGTTTTATGTGTATCGCCATGGTGGCAAGCTGAAGCTCCCACCCGGTGTGCAGAAGCCGAAGCAAAAGCTTGTGTCCAAGCGTTTCGTGGGGAAAGTGATGCTGTTGTGTGCGATTGCTCGTCCGAATCCGGTGCACAACTTTGATGGTCTCGTGGGAGCTTGGCGTGTGTGCGAGAAGGTGGTTGCAAAGAGAGGTGATAAGCGCACAGGGCTGAAGAAAGGAGACCTAACTAAGGACTGTTGATGTGACGATGGATGCTGAAAAATTCGAGTCGATGATGCGAACGCTTGTGATCCCAGCCATCCGCAGCAAGCTTCCGAACGCATCACGGGTCACGCTACAGATGGACAACGCGACGCCTCACATGAGCAAGGACAGTGGAGATTCGATGGAAAAGAGGCTTGCTAGTATGCTGTGCAAACCAAAGGGCCGCTGGGCTGGGCCTGAGATTGTATTCTTTCCGCAAGTCGCAAACTCTCCGGACACGAATGCTTGCGACCTGGGTTTTTTCAAGTCGATGGACTCGCGGCTACCAAAGCATCGCAACTTCAATTTGAACACGTTCACCGACCAATGCCTCGCAGCTTTCAATGAATATCCTTCAGAGAAGCTAGACAAACTGTTTGATACTAAGAGTATGGTGTGTGAGTGCATTATTGCGGCGAATGGTTCGAACGAGTATGCCCTGCCGCACACCAGAGACAGGATGTGAGACCTCCCTTGGAAAGTGCTATTGTTTGTATGGAGCCTTAAGAGTAAGATGGTGATGGAAGTAACGGGGTCAAGCCCCAATGTACCCTAAACAGCATACTCTGAGCTCCAGCTCTCCAGGAGCAAGGAGTAGCGTTTTTTTTAAAGTCTAAAGCTACTAGGCCATTCAGTTTTGGGATGGAGGTAGTACTAATGTTATATTATAGAATGTTACAAGCATTAAAAACTACCGTACATTCGGTCCACTTTCGACGCAACACGACGTCTGCACTTAGACACCCGGACCATATCATCATCGATAGCAGAGACCTTCCATTTGCTCGCATCAGCAATGCCGCCAACAAAATTTTGCGTGAATCTCTTGCATACAAGGCCTGCTCAGGCACCGACGGAACGAAATCTGAAGCTATGCGCATCAACCATCTTGCTCGTCTTCTATGAGAGGATAAATGTAAAATTCCAGGAAAACATTTGTACAATTGGACATCTCGCTCGGAAATTTGCACATGAGGTATAGTAGACCTTGTGTGTTGATCTGTTCCAACACAATGGGACGGAGGCGTTCTTCTGAGTGCAGCGCTTCGTAACCATTCACTCACGTCTGCAAACCAAACACATGTTCTCACCTTCACGCATGTCTCATCCGATTCTCGTATCGAACGCAAAGCCAATTGCACCAATGAAAAGCGATAGTCGAACTCGACCTACAAAGTACCCGGTGTAGAAGCAGGAGCGATCGACGATTCATTCCTAGAAGAACGCTAACAATGCTAGGTAAGGCGCAACTGGCAGGGGCGATGTATACCTCTTCGACAGCTTCGAATATGACAAGACTATCAACCGGATAGACCATTTCACAGCCTAGGTCCACTGAGCTTACCTATACGCAGCACATAAAGCGTCTTGGTATCAATTGGCAAAGGGATGAATTGTAGCACACACAGCACGCCATGCTGCGCGTGTGTTGTGTCGTTGTTGGATGGCTGCATATAAGCGTGCGGGATGACCGCGCGTTGCACACCGTTAGCGATAGCTGTGCTGGATCGAGGGCTACACGTAAGCACAAACGCTTGTCCTTCTGAGAACCTGTGGCAAAAGAGGTGGTATTGAGAATAGTGTGACAGCCGATGCAGGCAGCAGCACAGGCGAAGCCTTCGTACCCGCATCTCCACCCCATTCGAGCTCGGCGATGCCATCGTACAAGGCGTCGGACTTCATTACAATTCTAACTGGCACAGCTCCCTACATGCATGAGTGGAGACGCTCTTATGGATCTGCCTGTCTTGACCAACGAAGAGCGCCGGAATGTAGCGAAAGAAATCATGGGAGGTCATGCGGGTGATGTGAAACCAGAAGCGACAGTAGCGGGCATTCCTACCTCCATTGAAATGGGCTCAATAGGCTCTACTTCCATCGTGTGAAGCTTGCATTGTGTCACAGCTGTGCCATCCACCAAGGTCAGCATGACGCATGAGTTGGATGAGTGGTAAGAAAGCTGAGAAAGACAAACAGTGAAATCTCCGATAATCAGGTAAGAGGTGTCCAACCCCACGTACTGCCATCACAGCTGGCTGGGTTACATGGGCTGCTGCCTCACACCTGTAAGGTCGCTGGCTTGTCAAGCACGGTTGAGCCTCCGCCCCCAAGGATCCGAAGGCACTCAACAAAAGTAGACAAGTTGAGGCCAAAGCACAATGGTTCATAATTTTCGCTCGTGCTATAGTGCGATTCGTCTAGACGCCACTCGTGGAATAAGCCTCGTTTCATATATGCGCTTGCCTACGCAAAGTGGTGTCCCGGTCAGATGTCTCCATGCCTTGGGCCACAGCGAGCACCGGCGAGCACGCCCTGCCATCGTAGACCTATCACCTGCAAGCTTTTTGCCTCATTGACCGTGAAGTTTATGCCGTGCTCAGAGACTTGACACCAGCAGATCGGCCCGTGCGCTGCCTGCAGGGAAGAGAGCGCAGCTGTGAGTTTGTGCGGTTGAACGCACACCGGTGGGGTGAGAGTGTGAGGCGCGGCCTGCTTTCCTGGTGGGAGGACTTGAGCACGAGGCAACTGAGCATCGTCGTGACCACCTTGGTAGCATCCGTGCGGCAGTCCAACCGTGGCTCGTCGTCACACTCTGAGGCCATGCTCAATGGTCGCTCCGATAGTGCTGTGGAGCGTGAAGGCGCAAGCAGTTGGCGGGAACAGAAGAAGACGAAATATTGAAATATTCGGTTTCACAGGAACCGTCGTTCACACATTGAGCAAGGAGGCTCATCAGCTGACATCAGCTTCTGACATCAGTGTAAGCTCGAAGTTGGTGTCAGCTGATGAACTGATGCACCATCACTGGCTCACTCCTCCCCTGTCTCTGGTCGCCAGGCATAGAGGGGCCTTTGGGCGGCTCCCATGGCCAGCGAGGCGAGCGTGGGAGAGGCAGCGGGGGAGAGGGTGCAACCTCAAGTTTGGTTGTTTTTTCAGCAACTACCCCCATGTGGATGGTATAAGTTCTACTTGCGGGACAACCTCCCCCTCTTCCCTTATTTCACCCTCCGGCTTTTCCGCCTTCAGACGTGGAGTGTTCATGTTTATTTGCGCGCGGCTTTTTTCAACCTTTCTTCCGCCTCCGGGGCTCCGGGGTGAGGGGTGAGCGGGTGAGCCGCATCTTGTCTGTTTTGGAAAAGCGCCACAGCTTTACTTTCCACGTTAGAAAGAAGAGATGCAGGGCCAGTGCGACTCCCAATCCAGCTCCAACTCCGAATCCTTTCACACCCATCGTCTCGAATGTAATTAATTATCATCATAACTAAGTTTATACTTGGTCGCCATGGAGCGCGCCGACGCGCCCCCTCTCTCCTTCGGGCACCCCGCCGCGGGCGCCCTTCCAGTGCCCATGGAGCAGTCGCAGGCGAAGCGACCGCGTCCTCCCGCGGAGGCCGAGCAGGTGAGCGGCGCGGCCCGAGACCGGGTGGCCCCTATGGGCACAAACCTCACACTACAACAGATACGCACCACAACAAGCCACAGCAACACCCCCAGCCCAACAACAGCACACACGAGACCCCCCTAGGGGACGGTCGAGAGCACGCGCACGCCAACGCACCACACATCCGCAAGCCGACGAACTACACACTTACACCCGACGCGCCGTGCCCCACACAGGAACCCCAATCTGAAGAGGAACAAGAAAGCTTGGACACAGATGCAAACTACGAACTCTCCTTCCATCAAGAGGGCGACTACACATTCCAAGACGCGTCGGTGTACGCCGCCATCGTCGAGCTCCTCTTAGAGCTCGAAGGAGTCGATCCTGAACCGGACTTCTGGGCCCGGTCGATCCAAGGCCCATGGCACATAGCAGTCAACGAAGACTGTGCGCAGCAATTCCAAGAGCGATATGGCGAACTTACCACCCTCCGCGTGCTTCAGACAGACATTAAAGTTCGCATCAAGGTCGACTCTATAGAGGAAAAGCTCAACAAACGAGGCTCATCCTCGCGCAAATCTCTATACAACGCTCTGCGCTCTGCAAGACGTAGCAGCCCACTTGGTCGTCGAAGCCGACGGCTTGGCGCAAGCAAAACAAATCACACTGAGCAACCTCATCAAGGCGGTCGAAAAAGTAGGCGCGCCACACCGAGATCGTGGTGGACGAGTCCGAGGAGTCCGAGGAGGAGGAGCCTGCGGCAGCGATGGCGGAGGGCAAATCACACTCACATTCCGACATGCATGGGCAACGGCTGCGCGTATCGCTTTTGCATTGTCTCCTAATTCTGCGTCGTGTGAGCGTGTGTTTTCGTTATTGAAGTGTTGAAGTGTATGTTTGGGGTTTGTTTGGCGATGGACAAGTGAGTGCCTTGGCCGATCAGATTCAATGTGGGTTGATGTTGCGGTATAATCACACCGATGACCTTGAGTCCTTGAGTAAGGAGTGAGTAATACGTTAGCAGTAGAGTACGTGTGTGATGTGTGTCATTGTGCAAGTACTTTAATAATTAACGTTGCGCAAACGAGAGTCAATGAGTGTCAATCCTCGCTCTATCAAGGTAAAAAGTGAAACGCCCATCCATGTAGCCAAATACAGATAGCGGCGGCGGGGCTATATGCAATATGCTATCTCTTAATCGGCGGCAGGAAGCACCTTTGAAGGTGCTTCGCGACAGTTGATTGCCCTAAGCTCCATATCCATACATTAAGTAAGGTAAATTGACGTTCCATATGGTGTAAACACACCCTGTCCTCGAGGCAACTGCGATATGCAGCACCTCCCAGGGTGCTTCGCCGGTTAAGAGATATGGCTATGTATAGGTAGCTAGGTCAGGCTAGCGCGCGAGCGCGGGAGCGCTCGCGCCTCGCAAAATATTTGCGAAATTTAATAATAGATAATAGGGCAGTGAACGCGAAATCTGAGCGAAATATCCGATGAAATTTGGGCGGGTTTCAAACGAAATTCTGACCTGGGCCTACTTCCGAGTAGAGATCCACCCCTCGTCCCCATGTCCCCATCTCTCCCCTCCTCCCAGACACCAGACACCAGACACCCCCTCACTCACCCCCCACCCCCCACACGCCCCCCCAACCCAGCCCCGCCCGGCCTGCGGCAGCGGGCAGCGGCGTACTTTATTAGCAACTTGCTTCAACTGGCTTCCACTTGCGACGCGACGTTCTTACCCAACTTGTGCATGCCCGGATTTCTTACCTCTTGCGAATAAACTTGCCGGCAAGTCTGGTCAAGCCCAAGGTTCAAGGTGTTAGCCCTGGATCCTCAGATAGTTTTTTTCTCCGACATCCCTGTTTTTTACTACTCTCCACCTGGCCGCTCCGCCGCGCAAGAGCCCCCCCCGCCGCCGCCGCCGCCCACGCTCGCCGTGGCGGCCGGCCCGCGCCTCGACGCCCCCCCCCCGCCCCCCCCGCCCCCCCCCCCGAACCGCGACGAAGGACGAGACACTTACGTCCTCCATCTCTTCAAAAACCTGAACTCGTAGGTACAGGGGTCTCCATAACCCTTCTCCTCCTCTTCCCCCACACCACGACCTCTCTCCTGCTCCCTTCTCTCTCAGCAGTCGTTTTCAAGGTGAATAAACGTACTCGTACCCTTACATGTAAATCTCCTTCGTGGTCCGTTCCCCGTTCCCCAAAGCTACAAGATCTCTCTCTCCCCCCTGCGGCTTCCTCTCTCGCTTTCTCATCGTCCCGGCGGACACAAGGGAGAGCGGGGGCCAGAGTCCGGGGAAGGAAGGCAACGAGAGTGGGAGGGAGAGCCAGCGCCGCAGCAGCGCGATGACGACCCTGTACAGAGCAGCGCGTGCAACGCGCCGTGCTGCACTGCTCAGCTTGCCTGCACGCCTCGCTCTCGCGCGCTCGAGCCCGGCCGTCCAGATTGGACTGCGTTCATGTTCATCTCAGAGCGCTAGCGCTCGCCCAGTCCACCTCGAGGTGGAGTCTCCAGCGGCTGCCGCGTCGCCGGATGAGGGGAAGGCCGAGCAAGACGATGAAGAACGCGGTCGACGCCCCCGCGAGATTGTTGCCTATCTTGACAGGTACATCGTTGGGCAGGCAGATGCCAAGCGGGCTGTGGCAGTTGCACTTCGCAACCGCTGGCGGAGGCAGCGTGTTGAGTCACCCCTCCGCGAGGAGATTGTGCCGAAGAACATACTAATGATTGGTCCGACCGGCGTGGGAAAGACCGAGATCGCACGCCGACTAGCGAAGTTGGCGAACGCCCCCTTCATCAAGGTGGAGGCAACAAAGTTCACAGAAGTTGGCTTTGTCGGCAAAGATGTCGACCAGATCGTTCGCGATCTTGTGGAGTCTGGGCTCACCATGGCTAAGGCCAAGGCCATGGAAAAGATTAAAGATAAGGTGAAGGCCAAGGTGGAGGAGCGCATCCTCGACTGCTTGGTTGGCGCGACCAACATTCAGCACAACCGCGAAGCGTTCCGTAAACTCCTCCGAATGGGGCACCTCGATGATCGGCTTATCGAGATAGAGGTCCCAGAGCGCAAGCCCAACGGGCAGGGCGACCCCTCGGGCGGGAACCAATTCCCAATGAACGAGATCATCTTGCGCTTCGATAAGATGATGCACGGCAGGCAGAAGATGGAAAAGCGTGAGATGCAGCTCAAGGATGCTGTGCCGATCCTTACCGAGCTAGAGAGCGAAAAATTGTTGTCTGAAGATGACATCAAGCGCCAGGCGCTCTGGAGTGTGGAACAAGAGGGCATTATCTTTATTGACGAGATCGACAAGATTTGCTCGCGTGGTGAATATCGTGGGTCGGCCGACGCCTCCTCGGAGGGCGTGCAGCGTGACTTACTCCCTCTCTTAGAGGGGTCGACAGTCACAACAAAGCATGGCAATGTCAATACCGACCACATTCTCTTCATTGCGTCAGGCGCCTTCCACTTCTGCAAACCGTCCGATCTACTGGCAGAATTGCAGGGGCGACTACCCATTCGTGTTGAACTTAAGCCACTCACTGAGAAGGATATGTACACCATCCTCACGGAGCCTGAGAACAACTTGGTGAAGCAGCAAGAAGCCCTCAT
>CM030934.1:4464003-4489003 GCA_018136815.1 Isochrysis galbana
GCTCCTGAGGAGTTGATGCAAGAGTGACTGCGTACCGTATTCCACCCCGATCCCGCGCAGGCTGCGCCCAGGGGCAGAGTGCCAGGCCAATTACAACATCATTGACCCACCGTGATGTCGCCGCAGCGATAGGCCCCATGCGAGTGGTGGGCTTCCGCCACAGCCGCTCGAAGTGCCTTTACCCCCGCTCGTCCCGACCACCGGTGCTGGCAGAATAGGCTCAATATACTGCCGCTCTAGGCTGGCTCGGGCTATCCTGTCTAGACTGTCTTTGAGCACCGACAGCAGCACGAAGAGCGAACGGCGATGAGCGACGGAGCAACTCTCGCCGACGCAACCGCCAGCCTCAGGAGGCAGCCTCGGCCCTAGACTGTCTTTGAGCACCGACGGCAGCACGAAGAGTGAACGGCGATGAGCGACGGAGCAACTCTCGCCGACGCAACCGCCAGCCTCAGGAGGCAGCCTCGGCCCAAACGCAGCGATCGGTGGCCGATCGCGCTACAGCGGGCGTCGCGTCGCGCGGCCTGCACCAGAGCTTGGCAGACGTATTATCACGGAGGAGTCAGGCACCTCTGGCTTCTTGCAAGCTTTGGAGTAGAGGCTAGAGCTTCAGAGCTTCTCACTCAACAACGTTTTTTATAAGCTCCTATGAAAAAGAGCTGGAAGGTGCTAGGGGGCTCATAGAGGCATCAGGGGCATGGTCCACACACACCCTGCGCCGAGCAAAAGAGAAATCGCCAATTTTTGACCACCCGCAGGAGCCGTGCTCGAATCGCACTCACACGCCTCACGCCTCACGGCAGCGAGCTCCTCTCCCACTCCCAGCACAATCACTCCGAGACATCGGGGACACCGGACTCGACCTCTTCCGCGGCCTCTTGCGCGTGCTGAGCGCTGGAGCCCGCCTCAACTCCATATGTACTGCCCCTGCGAGCCGCCACACACTCCCTGACCTTGCACAACCCACGCTTCGGTCCACACTTTGGACAACGCTTCCATCCCGACCATGGACACGGGACAACGTCGCACTCGCACGCAAACTCACACATCGAAAATGCGGCCGCGCGAGCCCGGGCGCGCTCTGTGTCGTCGTTAGCACGTTCCACTCGGGCTTTCTTCTTCTGTTGCACTAAGGCCAAGGCCGCAGCCTCAAGCTCTTCCTGATCCCTCTTCTCCTTCTTAGCTTCTTAGCCCTGTTGTATTCGTATTCCTGCCCATCTGAAGGCTGTAGGCATGAATATTCGTGTAAGGTACGCGCTCACAATTACAATTGAACAGTTCCCCGTGTTGCCACTGACGCACAAGACACACAGATTCGGATTCCCCATGGTCTCAAGTCCAGGTTTGCAGGTTTTGGTCTCGAAATTTGCGATTCGAATTCGAATTTTGTTTTTGCTGTTACTATAATTGTTGGCTCGTTTAAGGTAATAAACCGGCATGACTTCGACTTCTCGTTCTGCAGTCGCTCTGCGAGACTCTCTCTCTCTCTCTCTCCGTCCGCCTCTCCTCGGCCGACGGCAGGAAGATTCGTCCAAAACATTCTCCGGTCCCAAGATATCTCGTGGGGGGTCTCTCCGCGCTCCGCGAGGGAAAGGACGCGATCTCGCATCTCGCTCCAAGATCGGCCTCGCGCCCTCCCACGCTGCCCCGCCGTGCCCTCGGTCCCTCGCCCCCCCCCGCGGCAGGTTCGTTCCCTCGGCGTGCCGTCCGTCGCCTCAGGCCGTTATATTAATCCACCCCCCCCGCGAGGTTCTCTTCTCCCCCGCGCGCGGTTCGTTTCCTCCGGCCGTCGTTGTTCCCCCCCCCCTCGCTTCGATTCCTCTCGCGGTTCCTTCGATGATTGCCTCCATCTCGTCCGTTCTTCTTCGCGATCCTCGCGGAGGGGGCACCGACGATTAATGTTAGTTTCATCGCGGTTTCGATGTTGTGTCGTCCTGATGTGGAGGGGGCGTCGTGCGCGCGTTGTGCGCACCCGCCCGCTCGTCGAGCTCAAGCCGACTCGGTCATTGCACAGTCGAGTGGTGTCGCGCAACCTCTCGTTCGGCGAGAGGTGTTGTGTCGTCCTGAGGTGGAGGAGGCGTCGTGCGCGCGGGGCGTCATGCGCGCGGCGTCCGTGTGGGCGTCGTGCGCGCTCGCCCGCTCGTCGAGCTCAAGCCACTGAAGCTCGACTCGGTCATTGCGCAACCTCTCGTTCGGCGTTGTGTCGTCCTGGGGTGGAGGAGGCGCCGTGCGCGGGGCGTCGTGCGCGCTCGCCCGCTCGTCGAGCTCAAGCCACTGAAGCTCGACTCGGTCATTGCACAGTCGAGTGGTGTTGCGCAACCTCCTTCGGCGAGAGGGGTTGTGTCGTCCTGAGGTGGAGGGGGCGTCGTGCGCGCCCGCCCGCTCGTCGAGCTCAAGCCGACTCGGTCATTGCACAGTCGAGCGGTGTTGCGCAACGTCTCGTTCGGCGAGAGGGCGCCGTGCGCGGGGCGTCGTGCGCGTGGGCCCCAGATGGGACAATAGGCTTCTAATAGGTTCTATTAAGAGGTCAAGAGGCCTACCAGACCTGTTACCTGTTAATAGGTAATAGGTAAAAAAAAACCTTTCAATATTCTCGCCTCGCGCGTGGCTATAGGCCTATACTATAGGTACCGCTATCGTAGCCACGCCCAAATCATCTCGGATCCCTTCCTCTCCCTAGTAACTTAGCTCAGAAGTCAGAAGCCAATCATATTCATAATATACATCACATACTCATACATCTATAATATTAGTAAAATGAGTTTTATTTTGACCTGTTACGGACCTATTGCGACCTGTCAATAGGTCCTCTTAATAGGAAGAGGCCCCCGAAACCTGTTGACCTTGTACCTGTTGTCCCATCCGGGGCGTGGGCGGCGAGGGCGGGAGAGGACGGAGGACCGTACCGATGCGCGCCGAGTCGCCACCATCGTGAGGAAGACGAGGGCGAGGAGAGAGCTGGAGGGTGAGCGAGGAGGGAGGAGGGAGACAGGCAGTAGGAGCCTTCTCACTCTGGTAGGCCGATGAGAGGGGGAGGGGAAGAGGGGGGAACCCCCCCGGGGGACGGGAGAGAGATGGGCCGCAGGGGGTACACAGATAACGAGTTGACATGCGCACGCACGGCGTATCCGCGGGGGGACCGATGCACATCGCGCCGTGCCCATGCACGGCGTGCACCGATGTGATTAGCGAAGAAGCTTTGACGGCGTCTCTCTCTTATAATTTTAACATGATCTAATGTTAAACGACTACAATACAACTGTGGACATTTGATCGCTCAATTCGACTGATGTCCCACTATTGACGGAACGACACCTTTATGCCGTCGAGAATATCCAAGAACTCCTTGAGGCCGAGACTGGTGAGCTCGGTGCCGTGATGCGAGAGGTAGGCATCCTTGTCTAGGCGTCGCGCGCCTTGTTGTAGCACCGATGGAAATTGGGCAGGTGACGAAATACGAAATGATGAATGATTGATGCAACGCTTCCAGGCCAATGATGGCTCGGTCGCCCAGCTGGCCTGGGGCAACCTACTGCCTGGGGCAGATGGGTCGCCGGCAAGGGCAGCGGGAGCGGCTACCTACCGGTGCTACCGCTCTCGGCGCTGCGGCACCGCCTCCACGCAGTGCGCCTCCTCCCCCGTCCCCCGCGCCCACCGACCGGGGTCTGGGTCAGGATGGTGATTGCTCAGCTCATGCTAGAAGGCAGAGTCTCAGGGTGACCGACAGGGGAGTTGGAGGCCGAGGCGGAGGAGGGCACGAGGCGCCTCCCCCATGTGAAGCTAAGTATAAACTTAGTTCACCTATCGATCGAGTATATCACAGAATATTACTCGGTTGATGGGGAGCAGCATCGTCTCTTCTGCGAGTAACCTAGAATGCCGAGCTACTCGATGCGACTGATGTGCAAGACCGAAGCAAGAAGCAAGCTTGAGGAAGCCATCTCGAGTCGCACACGAACACGAGTAGAGCGTAGAGCGATCAGCTCATCAATCACTGATGACCGACCGTATCGTGGTGCCGCCAACCCGAAGTTGAGCATGGCTGCAACATGGCTGCTTGGGCTAGTTCACCGTTCACAACAGGCAACAAGCGAAAGAGCCGACACCGAGACGTGTCACCGGTCTAAAGACAACATATCCCCAAACCCCATACATAATGCGCAAGTTCGTCCTACTAACAAGTTGAGCTTATGCCCACCACCGGCTTCGGACGAGAATGTGTAAAGAAATTGTGTGAGCTCGCAACTGCAGGAAAGAGTTCGGGATTATTGCGCACCTAGCCGCAACATCAGCTCTGAGGTCTCCAAAGGGAAAACGGTTGGCGTGGCAAACACTCTGCGCACACTCAGATGATACGCGGAACGCGGATAACAAACGAGCGAGACTCGCAGCACATTTGGGTAAGACCGGTACATGCTCTAGCTCATCAGTACTTCAGCTTGGTTGCAGCATTAACAAGCATCTTGACGCCTAGATCGTTGCGCGTCAGAATGCTCTCGGGGTGGAATTGAACAGCAGCAATGGGGAGCGACACATGCTGCACGCCCATGATAACTCCGTCAATCGTCTTTGCCGTTACCAGCAAGCAAGAAGGCTGCTTTGCGGTGAGGGAATAGAGCGAGTGGTAACGTCCAACCTGCAAGACAAAGGGCAGAGCAGGATGGTGTAATCTGTCGCCATGCTAGGGGAAGAAGAGAAGGAAGATGCGCATGTCCCGGCTTCTGCATTCGCGACACGCAACACTCAAAGGCGACTCCAAGACACCACGTCAGGGAGGATGTAAGCCATGAGCTCAAGAAAGCTTTCCTGGGCGAGCTCTCAAATGAGATCAGCCTGGACACTAGTTTACGCTGATTTGTCTCTCGAGCCGAGTCGATCCTATTGTCCGCCAATGCCCTCGCATCTACCGTTGATTGATTACACATTTGTCTCAAGCAGCAGGCACCTGGAATTCGTCTGGGCAACCCGAGAAGACGTCACCAGGAGTGTCGGTCAGACGGATGTTGCCCGGCTTGCCATGCTGTGGATAAGAAAGAACGCCCAGCTCGCCCCCGAAATATTCTACGATACCTTGTAATCTGCAGGAGGTCGGTGAGCAGTGAATCGGTTCATGGCAGAGCGTCCGAGCGCAATTACTAGGGCCTTGCCTTGAGGCTGCCATGGGATACGCTGAGGTCGCATGCATGCGACGGGTATTGAAGAGCTCACCCTAGACAGACGCCAAACAGCGGTATCTTACGGTCGAGCATAAGTTTGATGGTATCGCTCAACTTGAAATCGCTCGGACGGCCAGGACCTGGTGAAAGCACCACGAGCGTTGGCTGCAACTTGTCCAGCTGGGAGGCCTCAAAGCCGAAGCGCAGAGTGGTGACGTGGGCGCCGGTTTGGCGGAGATAGTTGGCGAGAGTGTGAACAAAGGAATCTTGATGGTCGACAAGCACCACACGTGCGGCTGACGAGGCGGCAACTGCCACCGGTGTGGGGACCGAGTCGGGTGGGGGGTCCGGTCGCAGCACAGCGTCACGCATTGCTGAAGCCTTGAGTTCCGTCTCTTTCTCCTCTGCCGAGGGCTCAGAGTCATAGAGAAGCGTCGCGCCGGCGCGCACTTGCGCAAAACCGCCCGAAATGCGTACGGTACGAAGGGTGAGACCTGTGTTGAGGCAGCCGTCAAATCCAACCATGCCGACGGCACCACCGTACCAATGACGGGGCGACTCCTCATGGTCCTCGACGAACTGAATAGCCCATGGCTTTGGGGCTCCGGTGACCGTCACGGCCCAGGTGTGTGCAAGGAACGCATCCATCGCATCGAATTCCTCGCGCAGGTAGCCCTCAACATGGTCAACGGTGTGAATGAGTCGAGAGTACATTTCGATCTGGCGGCGCCCAATCACAGAGACTGAGCCTGCACGGCAGATGCGCGATTTGTCGTTGCGGTCCACGTCTGTGCACATGGTCAGCTCTGATTCCTCCTTCTTGTCCGACAAGATAGTCTGAATGTTCTTCGCGTCTTCCATCGCATCAGCGCCGCGCCTGATCGTCCCGGAGATCGGGCACGTCTCACAGCGCCATCCCTTGTGGTCGCGCTCTACCCGAACGAACATCTCAGGCGAGGCGCCAACCAAGTACTCGGGCTTCGCCGCAGAGCCGTTTGCAGCCTGTTGATCGAGGCCAAGGTTGATGAGGAATCCGTAAGGCGATGGGTTGCGGGAGCGAAGCCGGCGGAAAATGGACGACGGCTGATCAGGGCATGGCTCGGCAAAGTTCTGCGAGAGAACCACCTCGAAGAGATTGCCCACTTCAAACTCCTTCTTCGCACGTGCCACTTTGGTAGCAAATGCACCCGCCTCATGGTCCCGCCGGAACGGGAGCTCCGACTCGCTCAGAGGCGAGTACGGAATCGACGAGCCAACTCGCGGCAGTCCGGTGGAGGACTTGTCTCCACTGGTGAACTCGTACGTGAGGCGCCAGGCGCCACGCGTATGGATGTCAACCACAAGCAGCTCGTCCGGGAGGTAAAGCAGCAGGTCACGCTCGCCCTCCACCCGCTTTTGGTGCTGACGCACCGGCTCGAACTGGAACGTCAAGTCGTAGCCGAAGGCGCCATAGAGGCCCAACATCGGCTCAGAATCACAGCTGAAGAGGTCACGAAGACAGCGGACCACAGAGAATATGGAGTGCTGGCGTGACCGCTCCTCCTCTGTGAAGTGGTCTGCAGCGGGCTTGATAGTCCCGCGCACCTGCTTGGAAGGAGCATCAAGATTGAGGGACGCGATCGACTCGCACGCTTCAAGAGCTTTATGGATCGGGGCGATCAGGATCTCGCCACGCTCGTTGAGCGCGTTGATAGTGAAGGTGCGCCCAGAGCCCTCGATGCACAGCGGAGGGTTGACGAATCCCATGGTCCAGCGCGCATACCTGGTGCAGTGGCAACAGGGCCTCATTGTGAGCAGCGCGCGTGGGTCACGGGCTCATGGATGTGGTGGCAGTGATCAGCGAGGTAGGAAGAATGTGCAGGGAGACAGCACGGCTGAGCCGGGACGCGGCGCGCTCACCGTCCAGGGAACTCGTATGACGACTCAAAGAGACAGCCTCGCTCCATGTCGAGCCTCGAGACGAGGGTATCGAGGGCCTGCCTCGAGTCGGGGAGCGGCTCGACGCACGAGTCAACGGTGAGACCACCGCCAGTCACGTAGCGGCCCGGCTTGGATGGCACGCGTGGCGCGCCCAGGCTCCGCGCCGGTGCGTCCGGTGGGCCCTCTGCCTTCCGCTTTGCCACCATCTCTGCTCTCTCTGCTCTCTCTCTCTTCTCTCTCTCTGTCTCCTTCTCCATCGCTCTCTCTTCTCTCTCTTCTCTCTCCCCTATGTCTCTCTCCTCTACCTCTACCTCTCTCTCTCCCTCTCCCTCTCCCTCTCTAGCTCACTCTCGCCCTCTCTCCTCTGCTAGTTGACCCATCGCTCTCTTCTAGAGACTCCTCTAAGCCGTATCTCTCCTAGAACTCTCATTTCTATGTCTCCGTTTTTTCTCGTCTCATGGTGGACTTCTCCCTCGCCTTCCTCCTCATCTCTCCTCTTTCTCTTGTGCCTCCCCATCTCAGGTGTGATCTTGTGGCCCCCGACGGGGAGGCGTCGTGGCCGAGGGGGCGAAGGGGCCAGGGCCGGGGACTCTCTCTAATATTAGGGGAGAACACCGGGGGGGAGGAGGCGCCAAGCGCCGGAGGGGGGGGGGGGGGCATCTGCTTCAATTTCATTGCTCATTGCTCATTGTAGGAGTACCGTTAGAACTTATAGCGTCGTATGACATCTTGTTAGCTAGCATTCCTAGCCACATACATCGGACGAGTCATGCGCCAACCGCGCACAGCCCCATCGCGGGGTAGGGGCTCCGTTGTCCGTTGCCGTCGAAGGGCTACGGTCCCGCAGCACTAAGGTTATACTATCACAACAATAAAACTTTGACGCTCCCCCATCGCCCCAAAGGCGACACCCTGATTCTCCCAATCGTTGCCATTCCCGAGAAAAGTACAAGCGTACCTTTGAGGCTGAAACGTGCTCAAACGTCAAAGATCAAAGACATAGGCCATAGGCCAGCAATCAACTACTTTTATAAGTAGGAGGCCAATGGGGGCCTCGCGCCCCCCTCTCTCCATCGCAGACACCCCCTGGGTGGGCCTGCACATCCAACCTCAGCCCCTGCCTGCTGGCAGGGGCTGAGCTGACATCAAATCTGCCCAGACTCTCGCCGAGCGCGCGCCGCGAGCCGCACGCATTCGCCTGAACCGGCCCCTGATCGTACTGACCCACCCCCCCACCACTGAGCCACAGACCAACAGGGCCGCCAGGAGGGCACCCAGGGCCAGCGAGGCGAGCGAGGGAGAGGCAGGAGAGGCCATGGGCACTGCCCCAGCCTCCACTGCCCCCTGAGCTGCCCCAGCTGGCCCTCTGGGGGGCCCCGAGGGCCCCCCCAGAAGGGGGCCATGGCGCGCGCATGCGACACACGCCCGCAGGAGAGCGAAGAGAACGACGGAAAACGAACGACAAAAAAAACGACGCGATCTGGCCCGCAAATAGGTAAGATAACCGCCCGTTTGCGATATACTAACGGGTTGACACCCCGCGCGGCGGACAGACACCGCGAAAGAGCGGCAGCAGACGAAGAAGGGCCGCAAGGCGGGGGCCGAGACCCCCCGAGGACACGATAAGAGATAAGATGGTTTCAAAGGGCGTTTACGCTTGTCTTCCACAGGAACACCCAACAGCAGGTCTGCCCCAGCCCACCCCTTGTGCTTGGCCCGTCGTAGTGCACGCGGCCCCCCCCCCCGATACCAAAGACAAAGGAATGAAGGGGGTAGTGTAAAGGGAGTGAGTGTTCTGGGGTATAGGCGATGGCATGAGTCGGTACCGTGAGTGCGTGGTCCTTTATAGCTAGCGGTAGTAGCCTGAATCTTCAGATGTTTTTTGTTTTTTTTTAGGCCGTAGTCGACGATGCGGAAGGACATGATGCTGGGTGTTGTCGGCGAGGAGCGAGGAGCGAGGAGAGAGAGAAGGGGTGTGGGGGGGGGTGCTGTGAAACGACATCTGCTCTCTCTTTCATTAACAACTCGACCTCGTTCTTTCACATAAACGCAGTCGCGCAGTCGTGCCGAGCAAGTACCCACTTGCGCTCCCCCCCCCCCCCCCCGCACTTGCGCCGCGACCCCCCCCCCTCTAAGTCTCTAAGTTCTAACTAATAACTAAGGGTACGGGGTAAAAAGTAGTAAAGTTGCTCGGTAAGTTGCTCGAGTTGCTCGATGTTGCCCGTGACCCTTAACTCTTTACTGCCGGGAGCGCAGCATGCAAATGGATGCTTCGATGTTTGGTTTTTTGAGGTGAGAGAAGAGAGGAAGACATGTTCAACGATATGAGCGACGCTTTCCGCAAAGAAAGAGATGATCAATTTTTTCCCGATCCCCCCCCCTCCCCCCCCCCTCCCCCCCCCCCTCTCCCTCCCAGTCCCACTCCGTTGCGCCGCGCCGCGCCGCCCTCCCCTCAACCTCTCACACCTCTTTCTAACGTGCACACGTGGATTATTTGGTAAACTGAAGCATCCAAATGCAAATGGCTGCTTCGCCCCTGGGCCTATTTTCTCCATAATTCCATACTACAATCTCGACCTATTGTGTTGAAAATGGGTGGGAAATGTGGGGAAGGATGTCCCTGAGGCTCCCCCAGCACCTCATGGGCACCCCTCAAGGCGTTGGCGAGCAGGGACGAAATATGTCGTTTGAAGCATCCATTTGCATGCTCCGGCAGTAAACAGTTAAAGATGCTGCGAGTTGCTCGCACGCTCAAACACCCCAAAGTTGCTCCAAAAGTTGCCGGCAACTCTTGTCAGCCCCTAGGGAGCGGGGAGGGCGAGAGAGCGGGGGCTCGGCCGCTCGGTCCCCCTCGCGGGCGTCAAGAGCCCTAAATTTCGCCACGGCGCACCACGCCGGCACCCATAGTGCCCCCTATTTCGGTCAAAAATCAATTTCTTCGGCGGAAACTCTCGCCGGGGGCCAATTCCCCTTCCCCTCCCTTACTGGTATCTCCAGTCCACCGCCATCCGTCGTGTCCTCCCTTCCCCCCCCCCCCGCCCCGCCCCACTCTTCCTTTTTCTCGCTTCCCGAGTGTCCCAAGAGTACTCCTAGAGCCCTCGTGAGAGAGAGAGAGACAAAGAGAGAGAGAGAGGGAGAGAGAGAGGGAGAGCCTCCCCTCCCCCGCCCCCTCCCCTCCCCCGCCCCCTCCCCCTCCCGCCCTCCCTCCGAGGCACCGCAACCGCACTCCCGCCTTTCCCTCCTCCCCTGGACAGAAGCGAGAGCACGCCCTCGGGCCCCGGCTCGTTCGGGCGCACATGTGGTGCGACCTGCTCCACCAGCGCGAGCGCGGCCTCCGCAAGCGTTCGTACCTCGATGCCCAGATCTGGCGCTCTGATGCCTTCCTCTCACGCCTCACCCTCCGAGACAAGCTGTTGCGGCACGACGGGTACGCGGCTGCGAGGACGGCACGAGCCGCACACGTGCTGAGACATGCTTCTTCCGTCTCACTTCAGACCCCTTTCCCTTGAGTGCGCGCAGCTGCGTCAACACAATCTCGTGGAACTCGGGCGGCACGCTGCTTGTGTCTGGTTCCGACGATTGCCACATCTGCGTCTGGGATTGCTGGGATTCCTCATCAGCACGGCATGCAAGATGTCTGGCCACCGTGCCCACAGGCCACGTGGGAAACATCTTCTGCGCTAAGTTTGTGCCAGGAAGCAATGACGGCCAGGTGAACCTGCGGCGCTGCTGAGTGGGTTCAATGTAGGGATGTGTCTCAATTCTTGAGATGAGCAGGCCTAAGTTTCTCCGCGTTTGCTGAGAGAGTCGCCGCATACGTCGTTGGTAGTCTGACCCTTACACCCTGTTCCTCCTGCGTAGGTCGTGACGTGCGCACTTGATGGCGCAGTCCGCTTGTGCCATGTTGATTATGGTTCACGTGCTGAAGTTAGCCGCCTGCTGGGCCGCTCACAGCAGTTCGCTTCCAAGCTGGAGTTCCTACCGGACCAACCAAAGGCCCTGCTTACGGCAGGGCACGATGGCATCGTTTCTCTTTATGACACACGCGTTCGACCTGTAAGAACCCCTGGCTACCAAAGTTCTGTTTGCACGATTGCTTGGGGCGCACTGGCTCGAATCCTTGTTGCCACCGCGAGCCACTCCATCCGCGAGGCACCTCTGCCCCAACACATGCCTCACCACCCAAATCTGTCACCTTATTTCGCAGGTTTCAGGCGAGTCCGCGACGACCGTGGTTGACCTATCGGCAATTGGGTCTTGTACAACACTAGCCTTTGATCCCGTCTCATGTGGGGGCACCAATATCTTTGCTCTTGGCTGTATGGACACTTTTGTGCGCACGTATGATCTCCGCAAGTCTCTGAGTACCAGTGGTCAAGGCACCAATGCGCAGCCCCTACGCGCCTTTGCGCCCCGAAAGTTAATTGAGAGTCCCTCGCGGGCGCAATCCTCAGCCTACCTGTCGCAAGGCGCGTCGGGTCTCGCCTACTCGGAGCGCGGCGAGCTTCTCGTCAACCTTCGTGGCGCCGATCTTTTCCTCTTCGATGCTCGTGATGGCGCGCCCACGAAACAGACCGGGCCTAGGCACATCGACAGTATCCCGACCGTGACGCAAACTCTCGGAGAGTACGTCGGTCGAATCAACGACGAAACTTTTGCGAAGGAGTGTGCTTTCATTCACGATGGTGCCTTTGTGGCGACCGGCGGGGATTGTGGCCATCTGTACGTCTGGTGTAAACAGAGCGGAGAGCTCATCATGCGTGAGCGCGCAGACGGCTGCATCGTCAATTGTGTCGCGCCCCATCCAGGGCTCCCGGTGCTTGCCGTCTCGGGCATTGACTCGGACATCAAACTTTTTTCCCTTGGTGATGCTCGAGCCGGTCACGGGAGGCTCGCAGCAGCTCGGCACAAGGCTACAGCTCGAGCAGCGGACGCGGCACGGATGTGCGAGGCGGTGGATGATGAAGATGATGTGCCGTGGGGGAGGGATGAACCCCGCAGTCGCAGAATGCGTTGGTTGGAACGGCGAGCCGTTCTTACAACCGAGGAGGCGGCTGCTCGGCTGGCAGCGGTGCAAGCTCTACGCGAGGCAGGAAATGTTTCCTTTTATGCCGGTGCCCACAGCTCCGCGCAAGAAGCATACCGCGATGCGCTTTCTGCGCTCCGTTTCAATGTCCCAGATCGGGCGGCGAGGGCCGAACAGTCCCGCAGCCGACTCCTCTGCCGGCTGAATCTAGCGGCAAGCCTTCTTGCACTACAGGAGTGGGCGGAAGCGGAGAACCTGTGCACACGAATACTCAAGGTTGACACAACCAATGTGAAGGCGCTCTACCGGCGTGCCCAGGCGAGGCTCGAGCTGCGTCGGCTAGCGGACGCTCAATCTGACCTCGCGGCGGCACTTCGACTCAAACAAGGCGACCGCTCGCTTCACCGACTGCGTGAACGGCTGGCACTTGAGCGGCAGAGGGAGCGCCGCGCTACGGAGAGGAGGCGTGAAGCGGCCCGCGCACTTTTCTGTGAGGCTGATGATGGGACCCAAGCAGATGGGTTGGGACGGTCGACGACCAGGAGTGTGCTCGCGAGCGAGGGCGGCGCAGAAGACAACAATGTGGGAGAAAGTGATAGTAGCGACGCGCTGCGTAATGAGATCCACGATGGGGAGGGCAACCGTTTCAGGGACGAGGATGATGATGTCAGATGGAGCGACAGCAACGGTGACCAAAGTGACTAGATAGTGATTAAGAGAGCAACCGGCGGCAGGTGAGTAGACTGGCGGGAATGCGCGAGCAACATGAGCATGGGCATCACAACGAGTATTCTGGTTGTTCGTTCAACGCTAAGTACTACGTTCTCTTGCTGGCCACAAGGCGCAACAAGTGCTATGGCTATTAATTAGCCTAGCTGCATAAGCCACCCCTTCGATCAACGCTACTCTCCTTCTCCTGGCAATCGTAGACTTAAACACATCTCTAAACATTTTAGGAGTTTTCTTAAGAGTCGCGGGAGGTTAGGGGGTCGCTCTCTCGCCCCCTTTCTGGCCCGTTACCGTAGGCTACCGCCTATTGCTCTATTAGGCGGCTTGCCTTCATCTGGTCTCCTTTCCCTCAGGGTCCAATGCTTCCGCCATAACCTGCATGGCAGATTTAGAATTGGCATATGGCGGAAAGAGAGGTGTGATGAATTTTTAAAGTTCTCGTCCATCTTTCTTATGATCCATTGCAATCGCTTGAGTACCACATCATCAGCCGCCATTCCATTTACAGACATGATTAATTAAGCACTGTGCACTGTGAGGTGGGTGCCTTTGCTCAAATACTAGAAGATTTTTTTTGTACCGGGAGCGGCGCATCGCGTATTTGGTAACGAGGGGTATCAAATGAAGGCAAACGACCTTTAGTATGAGTAATAATAATAAAATTATCTGAGCGTTTGTTAGTACCACTACTGCCACTAGCCCGGTACTATCACGACACCCCTCAGCGCATCTGCCCGTACGCCTTGACGTGTGTTGACACTATAGACTATAGACACATACGCATATGCACCCCTTCGAATCTCCCTCCTCAACTCGCGTTCCGTCAAAAGAGGGCCAGGTGATAGTTTTGTTTTCGCTTAGAATGTTATGTTAGCATTGAGTTGGAAGACGTGTGCGCATAGCAACTTAGAGGCTGCAACCTCAGGTTTGGTTGTTTTTTTACGAATGCCCCGTGAAATGTATATAGAAATTAGAACTCCCCCCCTCGCCCTTTGCCCTACCCCCTTCTGTACCCCGCCCCCCCCCTTGTTTCTTTGCCTCCTCTCGCGCCAATGTCCCTCCTCCGTCCAGTGGACAGTGCATCGGAGCCCGAGGCGGAGTGCGCACTTGCGCTCGCGCGCATGCACCAGGGTCCCTGGTGCCCACTGAGCGCCATGGTGTCGAGTCGAGCGGAGCCGGAGGGTTCTGAGCCACTCCGTCGCGAGCAGCACCGGCGGCTAGCGCGGCGCTTTGGCCCTCCTCCCCACCGGGAGTCGGGTGAATGAAATTCTGGACTGGGTCGGGCAACCCCATTTGGGTGTCTGGACGGGGAACGAACGGCGAACGAAGGGCTGTGGGGCGGCGAGGCGCTCCTAGCGGCCCTAGTGTGATGGGTTGTAAGAGATTGTTAGACCTACAAAGAACTCTTCCCTCAGGGAGGGAGCCTAGGCTGCTAGAGTGCAGCGACACAGCGAACAACGACGGACAACGAGGCTGAGAACAACAGGCTACACCGACTCACGAACATACCGGAATCATTCACCCAAACCAAGCAAATTATCAAGCAACCGCGACCCCAAATCACCGATAACTCAAACACGTCGCGAGAGACGGAGAGAGAGAGCGAGAGAGAGAGAGACTCCGCAGCGACGGCCGGAGCGTGTCTCCGTTGTAACTTCCCACGTAGCGGAGAGTCCGAAGGGGAGCGTCATGTCGCGCGACCACGGCGATCACTTTGGATACGGATCGCAACGAGATGTCTTCACGACCGAATAAATCTTGCCGTTGAGCGTGAACCTTCTAGACGCTTCTAACGAACAACCCTGAGTAGCAACCAAGGGGAGAAACACCAAAGGGGCCAAGGGCTTGCATGTAGCTTGCATCAAGGGGAAAGATTCCCTCACCTAGGAAGCGAACCTACACCGATCTCCAAGGGGAGATGGCAAATTAAACCTCAAATCTCGAGCGGATAGAGCAACCGACTCGCTCGCCAAAACCTTGACCGAGAAGAAAGAAGCAAGGACCTACAAGCCAAGGGTAGCGGACCTAGGGAATGTGAGAGGAAGTTTCCGAACGCCAACGCCAAACGCCGAACGCGGGGATTCAACGAAACCCTAACCAGGCTAAGCAGAACCTACGACGAACAAGCCTGGACGACAACGAAAGTCAGCAGGTCCAAAGAAAGAACCGGAACCCAACAAGAAACGACAAGCCTTGTAAGAAGCTAAACAAGCCTTCACAAGGTAACTCGAGAGCCTGAGACAAGCGCGCAGCGAGTGACAGGCGACCTGGCTCCTTTGGGTCAAGATTACCCGAAAGGAGGAAACCTGGAATCTAGACTTGACAGACAGGCTAGAAGGAACGAAACGAGAACTCGAATTCTAGATCGCTGCCCATTGCGCGCAGTGCAGCTGCCCACAAATACAAACGTTTGCGAGCCTCCAAGGGCATGAAGCACTTCCTGCCGGACACCACGGGGCTCAGCACGAACGCAGCCTTGTCTTCCCCGCCTTCCACCGCCGCCATCGCCTTCGCCTGCGTCGCGGCTGCATGCAGGGGCCAGTACGACACACGTATGCCCACGCCCTGGAGAACCTGAGCCGCCTTCCGACCATCCATCGGAAGCTCACCCCTCACCACTCACCATCTCCTTCGCAGCCCACTTCACGCCTTCACGATACAGTCCACGCGTGCGCCCGGCTCGGTACAGGCGCCCGTCTCCTATGCGAGTGCACGCCGCGGCAAACCTCTTGTGGAGTTCGTCGAGGTTGTAGCCGAAGAGCGTGCCCAAGCTTTCGCCGTCAGTCGCCGCCGGCGCCGCCGCAGCCGCATCTTCCTCTCGTTCTCCCTCTCGTTGCCCAGGCCGTGGCGGTAGAGAGACGACTCCACGCCGGATGCGGTCGATGGCCTCCTCGCCCATCTGCTTCTCCCAGTGCAGGAAGCGCCGCCGATCCACACCGTACTCGCTGGCCCATTGCCCATTGTGCTTTCGTCGTGAGTTTCGAGCGATCGGCCCGTGGCCCGTGGGTGGTACCAGTGGCAGATGGCATGCAGAGCCCTCTGCTTTGTATCCTCCGACGGTTGGGTTCGCCCACTGCTGGTATATGATACCGGGGCACCTGCCCGCCGCCTGGGACGCCCGCCGCGCGCGCTCCCAGCCTCCTCCTCGTCTCGAAGGACACTTTCGTGGACGCCGAGCGCCGGCGCGCGCGCCAGGTCCGGCGACTCAGCGGGCGCGCCCGGGGATGCCATGGCGGTGGAGTGGGCGGAGGGGATGCCCTGGCCCTACGGTGTGTCGCCCGGCACCTTGGGTAGCCTGGGTCCCAAGCTCTTGCCACGAAGGACAGGTGTGCTAGGGGTTACGCGCGCGCCAGGAGTTGGCTACACGCGGAGTACTTGAAGTAGGAGTACCATCGCAACTTGAACTCAATGAAGCCCAGGCCTAAAGTTTAAAGTTGAGGAGGGGAGAGGGGGGGGGGGGGGGAGTTGCCGTTGGATTCGCGAGCAGGATGGCGAGCGCCTCCGCGATCAGGCGAGCCCTACCGCACCCCACCACGCCTCGCTCGTGCTCTTGGCACCCAGCTGCCAAGGAGGGGTGCACCGCATGTCTTCTCTGTATCTGCGACCTTCTGCTGACAAGCTCACCGCCTGCCTCACGCCCAGGGAGACCAAAGCGTCTGTGGATGATGGAGAGATCGATTCGCTCCGCCAAGCAGACGACAACTATGTGCACTGGGTGCCCCGTGGGATGCCTCCGATGCCGCCACTCCACAGACGCTTTGATATTCCCCGCTATCAGTGGGTGCCCGGAGGCCTTCGATTCGGAGACCAGCCCGGACCCAGTGATGCGTGGTCGTTCATCTCAAATGAGGCGGTGCTGCCAACGCTCCCAGAAGCGCTCGCATCTCAGCAGCCACGGTGGGCGTACGACGAGACGGCCGACTTCGCGCCTACCCTCACAATGCCAGAGAAACCAAATTTCTTCAGGCATACCGGCTCGCAACTCGGCTGGGAAACGCTGGTGTCCTCCAAACCAGGGGTAGATGCACGTTCCGTGACAGGCCCGAAGCTCAACGGAGGGCTTCATCTCTTAGGCGAGACATGAGAGGAAACCATCACACGGTTGTTAGAATGTATCCACAGCTCCATTATCAGGACACCATGACTCTCCTTACTTCCAAAGCTTGCGCGCCCGGTTCCTCTCTTCAATATGTTTCTTACTATGCAACTGCCTGTAGCCTCTCGATGTTGTGAGGAGACTCAGAGTACAACTCGGAGTGGGGAGTGGGCAGTCTGCGTTTATTATCAATTCATTTTGCTCAAACCGCAAATCCTGCCGTCTTGAGCGGCGACGATGCCCGGCGCCTCGTCCAAATGCGTCCGTTGATCTGCAGTCCACGATCCCATTGCGTAGCAACCTATTGGCTGCCAAATGAAGGAAGAGGGACTTGGGGTGTACGCCTTCCTGGGAAGGCAACGCAGCGACAGGTAGCGCGGACGGCGGATCCGTTGCGGGGACCGGGGTCTGGGGCCGTGCGCGAGCGCGTCGATCGACCCGATGCTAGGGATTGCAACGGCGTCGAACCGGCACTATCACTAGTGCCGGTGTACCTCGCCGGGTTGCGCGAGGTGCGCGTCGCGCGTCGGTCTCTCGAGGAGGATGGCATGATCGAGAGGGGAGAGAGGGAGTGCGGAGTGCGGCAGTAACGGCGACTCCGCACCCACAGTCCTCGCGCCCAAGTTACTATATCAAAAGAGGTTTGGAGTATTAAAAATCGATTAATAACTAATGCAACTATAGCCCCTCACTCCCTCACTCCACCGTCAATATATTGTATATTGTACCTTCCTACCTACCACATGCACATGCTCCTAGGAGACCCTACACAGCTTAACAAGTACCTTTCATGTGACTGTGGAACAACTTGGGTTCATACATTGCCCGTCTACGACAGACATTGGCCTGTTGCTATTATTGGAGCCCGCTGCGAATCTGAATCTGACAAGACAACGCACCGCCCGCTTTACTTTCAAATCGCAAACGGAACCCCCTCGATGCACAGCAGTTCGGTCCAACCGGCGTACCGCGCACCCATCGCGCCGTACAATGCCCCGATTGTCAGCAGAACCCCCGCACAAACACGCCCCGACGCATGACTGTCCAGGACGCGCGCCGCAAATCCGTGTTGTATCCAGGCTCTTTGGGCAAGAATGTTTCGGCCTGAGTACGAGCCTTCCTCGTTATCCACCGTCTTCTAGGTTCGTCGTGGTCGCTCCAGGCGAGTTGATTTGGATTCCCCCTGGGCTCAAGTTCGGGTTCGCCGATTTTCGTCTCGAAAATCGAAGGAATTGAGTTTTATTTTTACCTGGAATTAACTTGTTGAGGGTGGCGGCGGCGCGCGCTCGTAGTTGGCAAGTGGCAACGGGGGCGAGTCGCGAGTCGCGAGAGAGATATGGAGAAAAGGAAAAAAAAGAGAAAAGGAAAAAAAAACCTACTGTATTTGGGGACTGTATTTCAATGTATTTGTACGAAGGCCAAATACAGACTCTATTTACTGTATTTGCACTCTCCCCCACTGTATTTCCCATCTAGGCTACTACTACTACTCCTACTACTACTACTACTACTACTACTACTACTACTACTACTACTACTACTACTACTACTACTACTACTACTACTACTACTACTACTACTACTACTACTACTACTACTACTACTACTACTACTACTACTACTACTACTACTACTACTACTACTACTACTACTACTACTACTACTACTACTACTACTACTACTACAATTCCAATGAGCCAATTAGTAGTAGTAGTAGTAGTTTTAAACACTTACAGTCTTACAGTGTCAGTATTAGTAGTTACAATTACTGTTGACAGCTCTTGTGCGAGCTATTAATTGCAATCGTGCCAAACCATCAAAAGCTCTTGCATTGTTGAGCCATCCTTGACATTCACACACCCCTATGAAAAAAATCCACAGACCCGGTCGACGGAAACTCAGATGTAAATAAACTAGGGTGCGTACCTAAAATAAAATTAACTCGCGACGGGACGCGAGGAGCCCCGACAGGGGGCGGGCGAATGAACAGCTTCGAGGGTTCCGCGCGCGCTCACGAATTGGCTGGGCGCCGAGTGCCGCCGCATACAGCGCAACGCTCAGTCATTGGGAGCAGGAGCAGCCCCCCCCAACCCCTTCTCCACGGCTCGGTGCTCTTGACTTCCGACTCCCGACACATTTTCACGATGGGACTGATGATCAGCAAAATGATCTCCGACGCACACCCCTGTCGGAATGTCTCTGAACCACCCTCAGACTATCTGTAAAAATTCACATGCATGTATGCCACCCCACTTGGCTCGCATCTCGAGCGCGAGGCCCATCCCCTCCCCCCCCCAGGCGAGCTGGAAGCGCTCGTTTGTTCGGTTGTTCCCCCCCCCCCCAGCAGCACCGGTCCCACCACCGCCCCGCCCTCCGCCCCCCCCCCCCCCCTCCCCCCCGCGGAGCAACCAGGCCACCAGAGAGACAAAGAATATGGCACCCACCCTCGAGGGACGAGAGCTAACGGTACCGAGCGGTCCGATTACTACCGGTTACACTCTCGTACAGCTTCGTCGGAGGCTCGGACATTCATTACTTCAAGGTTCGAGATGGAATGAAGAGAGAGAGGGCAGGGAACCCGCTCGCTCCGAGAAGAGTGGGGGGGGAGGGGGGAGGGGGGGCAGGGGGGGGGCCAAGGGGGCGGGGGCGGGGGCGGGGGAAGGGGGAACAGGGGGGTGGAGAGAAAGGGGAGGGGTAGAGAAGAAAGGGAGAGAGACAGAGGAGGCCTGCCTGTCCAGGGAGGACTTAAGAGGGAGCACGTCCTTGTTGGGTGGCTCTCGCCCCTCCCCTCGTCTCTGGGCAAGGCGCCGCCGCCCCCCCCCCCCCCGGATCCTCGCTCACCGGCTTGCAGACGATGGCGGAAATCCACAGAGAGGCCACGAGCGACGGCCGAGCCATACCCAAGGAGACGACCGAGAGGTTCCACCTCGACGGCAAGCTCATCAGCGAGCGCGAGATTGAAGCTGCCCTCGCGCAGCTCTCGCTCTTCCAAACCCGCAGCTCACTCAGCGCAAGGTTGCGGCTCGTCTTCAGGGCAGATGGCACGTTCAAGGACTCCAGGCTCGAGGCCTCCTTTGCATGCTGCAATCAAAGCATTGCACACAACTACTTGATGGGTGTCAGCTTGCAAATCTCGATCTGGACAGTTTCGACAGTTATTTTCCTCGTGTATCTTGTCGAGCCGCTGGTGATTCTGCGCTTTGTTGCCGTACAATTCATATCCATCGTCGCTTCCGTCGCCGTCGCACGATGGATGTTTCAGCAGAACTGCCGAACGAGCCGTCTCCAGTTGTGGAACACTCTTCTTTCCTACGTGGATAGTTTCCGCCGGAGCGCCGAATATAGATCACATTCGCTCTCGATCGCCCACGAGCTTGAGGAGTGCAAGTTCCGCGAGGACACTCTTTATCGCTTGCTCTTTAATGGCCAAGACCGACTCGAGACTTCCTCCTCCAATGACCGACGCGACTTTCTGCTCGCGGCACCTGCGGCGCCCTGCATCACCCGTGAGATGGAAGGCATCCCTGAAATCGCGATTCCTCTTGCACTCTCCATGCGTAAGGCAGACTTGATCACAGCTGCTCGCGCGGCCGAGAGAATACGAGATCCGAGGTGCTTTGTCCCAAGCCCATTCGCGCGGCCAACGCACCGAGCGATTGCGCGAGCTGTCCTGGCACACCTGTCTCCCACTTCCTCAATCCCTGTCTGCCACAGCTATGGGCTTCGCGACTTTTACATCGATATGCGTCGGGCATTCCCCGAGCTCCAGCTTTACACGGTCATGCCCGCGGAGCCACAAGTGGGGCACACATGTGTCTCTTCAGGCCTCACCCCGGACGAGGAATACTGTCGCACTCTAGGCTCTCTCTTCTGCGTCTACTGGCTTGCCCGGGTCGGCATAGATGGAGAGTACGGCTTCTGCTTCGGCGTCGATGACAGCTGGGTACCACGTAATTCACCCACGGCCGCGGAGGTGAAGGCAAATCCGGAGCTAGAGATGCGCCAACGCTTCTTCGAGCGACAGGAGTGGCAAGGACTACAACAGCTGCTAATCGACGCGCAAATGCTGCATGACAAGGACGGCAAGATAGGGGTGAATGTGGAGATGATGACTGCGATGCTCGTCCTCACGGCTATTCATGACGTGTTTAAGGCCGAGGCCTTGCTCCCCAAGGTTCGACCTGAGCATGCACCATTTCACGGTTTTGTCGGTGGCGACGTGATCAACGATCACGATCTTGCGATGTATTATGTGCTCGAACACTACCCTGAAGTGCTCCCTTCCTTCGCGGCGCTGGACGAGGCTCAAAGGCACGCCGTGCTCTTCACACAGTCGAAGATGAGCTTCAATCATGGTTGGCTAGTACAGGCCGAGGCACCACCTCATGCGCTTTTTTTCAAGTTCAAGAAGGTTGTTGCAGCTGGCAATGCCAACCCAGCCGAGATTTCCTTCTACTTCGCACATTGGCTCACTGACCTCGCCGGCGCACGACCAACGCCACTTGAGGGCTGTGAGAAATTGGTGCTCGCCTTCCCACATCGGGTCCTTGGCTCTTTCATTCGGTCATTCCACGTGCTTTCCGATCTCGCCACCGAGACAGAGACACAAGTCTTCGAGTCTTACTTGGAGAACTATTGGGAAGAAGAGGTAGGGCCAGCACTCGGACTACTTGCACTTCCGCAAGGCGAGCATGCGATCGCTCTCATGCGCCTGATGTGCCAAGCGCAAATGCCCGACAAGCAGGCAGCCTTGTGCAAAGCTTGGGAGCTGCTAGTCCCTGACGACAAGAAGGTGCTATGCGAGGAAATGGCGCGTACAGGTTTTCCTAATCAAATATACACACGATCTCCCTCCCGTCGACTTGAGGGGCCTGCTATCTTAGTCTATTACTCACCTCATCTGATTCGTATGCTAACCCCGTGTTCTGCACTCGAGGCTCTCGTCATTCTTGCGGAAATATACCGACGTGCACGAGAGCTTTGGCCGCTCACGTCCATTCAAGCTGATGACGACGAGACAAATGACGCACCACCAAACACCGTCACAATCCGAGTTGACCAAATCAAAGAGCTGACTGTCGAGATGATACGGGCTGTGTACGCAAATGGGGACTCTTGGCTGCTATGCAAGCGCAACAAGCTTGAGGCCGTTGTGGAGTGCCATGCCATTGACTACATCAGCGAGCTCACCAATCAGGGTTCCGCTGCAGCCGTCTTGAAGCTTTGGCGTCGTCGCGGGGGCATGGATTCCTCATGCAATTCCTCTCTCCTCCTCATCCCAGAGAAAGAGTAACCTCAGGATGTACGATTTACTTTTGGCCTAGTCAGTCTTGTACCTTGCCGTGTACTGCCATGCAGGCCCTTTAGCCATACATGCGCAATCTTTCATCGTCCTATTTCCTCACGGCGAAAGGCCGTTAGAACATGAGGATGGCCTTTTGTGGTGGTGGTGGTACTTTTCATGAATGCCGAAAACGCTTGAGCACTGACACTCTAATGCAACTACAGTAGTAGCGACTAAGTTTATACTTGGTTCAGAACAATTTTAGAGCTTGGGGTCCCCCCAATGGGACTTCTAAAATAGTTGCGTGCTCGCTGCCCTATAACTATAAAAAAAAGATCTGAAGGTTTTGGGCTACACACCTACTACAAGACAGCGCATACTCTTGCCGCTGCACTTCAGCCATCGCCCTTAACTCCCTTCCCTCCGCCCCCTCGCCTTCCCCCCCTCATTCCTTTGCCTTTGGTGTCGGGGGTGCGGCCCTGGTGCGCTACCAAGGGCCCGGTTTTGGGTTCGGGTTCCGGGCAGGCCTTCTGGGTCTATCGCTGCCCTATAGCTATAGCCACTTGTACTTTCCAAACGCGGGGGGCGGATGTTTCCTTTTTAAGAATCCCATGCGCAGTCCTTCGAATTTTTAGTCGTTTGGTTCTCCGCATGACAACTAAGTTTATACTTAGTTCAGCATGGGGGGCGCCTCGCGTCCCCCCTCTCAGGCACCAATTCCCCTCCGGGGGGCCTGTCGGTAGGCCTTGGCAGAAATATCCACAAAATCGGACCCAAATATCCAGAAAAAATATCCACAAAATATCGAGCAATTTACCCAAATATCCAGAATCCAGTTGTGCGCTATAAATACCGCTAGCATGCCCGCGCGGTATTTTCGATTTTCGAGCCCGTTACACGTCTACGTCTACCTCACATACACCATCATCTCCCACCACTTGTAGACGATTGGTCTATAGCTATAGCTGCTGCAATTTTCACATACACATACCTACATTTGAAGTTTGATACTTGGTACTTGCACGTCGCACGTCACACATCACGACTGCTAGCGTTTGCTGCGAGTGTATCGCAACATCACTGACGCTTGAACTTGGTCTGCTAAAGAGCTATCACGGTTCGCACCAAACGAGCACTGGAGTAATGAGAAGACACGTTCACAAGCAGCTGAATTGGGACTGAGACAAAAAGCAATCCTAGCTGCTTGTGCCCACATAGGGAAGCGTTTGTGATGCGATGCCCACCATTTGAGCACCGATGTAGTAAAGTCGCCGACATCTCCATGGTCAATAACAAGGCCTTGACATGCTTGCAAATAATCTGGCAATTCATCCTTCATCCCATCGGCTATGTTTGGAATGTGGGCGAAGCAAGTGAGGGTAGCAAGCCTTTGAACCCACAATCTATCCACCTTCCCGTGGGCGAATGATGGATTGAAGGCACGCAACAAGCCACATATGCGATGTTGTTCTTGGCAATGGTATGGGTAGAGGTGGGGATGGGAAAAATCGACTTTTCACAATTGCACCCAAAAGTCGATGTGAATGCATGGAGAGGTGTCTCATGCTATCATAAGAGCTTCTGCAAAGTTTCAGAAGCCAATTATTTCATGGTGGTGAGTACGAGCGACGACAATGCGGTGTTTTTTTCGCGGTGGCCAGGGAGTTTTTTTTTAGTATATTTTGGCGCGTTGGAGCCACAATGAAGAATGAAGGATGCTAGTGCCCACCAAAGGCCACTTTCGGGGTTGCGGGGCTGGAACCCCGTCCTCTCCCGTCCCCAAAGGGCAGAATGTCGCTTCCAGCACACACACACCCGACACCCGCCCCAGCTGTCCAGCCCGTCCTTCCGGCAATTGACATGCGCCAATGCGCGCGCCCCCACTCAGATAGCCCGGTCACTCACTATGGGGTTGTGGATAACACCAGCTACAATGGGAGATTGAAGGGCTAAGCCAGCTCCCTAAGGGTTCCGGTGAGATGGATCAGCGAAAAAAATTGGGGGTTATCCGGCGAAAATTTCGAAAATTACCGAATTTCGGGCCTTCGAAGGCGGAGCGCGAAATACAGTCGGCCCCCCTCCCGGTATTTTTTCAGTGAGGCCCTTCATGCGAGGCACAAACATCGAATGACGAGGAAATTTGTGACGCCAACTTACTGGGTCCAAAAGGCCCGCTTCTATGCACACTGGACCATGAGCTATACTCGTATTATTGGACTTCAATGTGCAAGAAAGTATCACAAAACTCAAGACGCTCACGTGAACCACTAGTCACCGAGGGCTATAGCGGCTAACTTGGCACCGCGACCGGGCGGGCAGCATGGACTTCTTTGTTCATCCACTTCAACTAGTAACAGAGCATAAAGTCAAATCAAGATATACTGCCCTAGTGGCCGAGCCAATTGCCCTCTCTACCCTCGCGCACCTTGTCGAAAATCGGCCTTGGCGCAGAAACCGCGTCGACGTTAACGTACCGAGATGCGCTCGAGTACCCAACTTCCCACCACTACCGGGCGCGCTCCTCGCGTGTTTTGGTCGATGTGACTAGTGTGGATGCATCGCCAACAACTAATTCAAACAATGCCATCCTGCCACCCACGCCAATCGCCGCCGCCGCCCGCGCGCATCGCGCCGTAGTCGGCCGTGTGTGGCGCCGTCAACTACGCTTACGTCACCCGGCCGAATGCGCCGGAGTGCCCAACTTTCACACGCGATCGGGCGCGCTGCCGGCGCTTTCTCGGCCATCCACTTAGATAGAATGGCCCACCAGGCATCATATCGAAAGGTGC
>CM030934.1:4489103-4503124 GCA_018136815.1 Isochrysis galbana
CGCCACTTCCTTTAGCAGTGGAATGACTATGTTTTGTCAAGCATTATCCGCCGATGCGTCTCCAAGCCATCAGCCCCACTGCTTTCAATATGGGGTTGGGATCACGGCGTCCTCGACATTTATCGCTGCGATCGCCATTCTAGTGGGGTAGGATTAGCCCCGCAGCTGCACTCTGCACTCTGTGGTGGGGGCGACCGTGGGCTTGTTATCGTATGCATATGGGCTTGCAAGCGTCGCAAGGCGCAAGGGCTCAAGCAACAAGCAATACCAAGGTGCCCTGTCTAAGCGCGCTATTGGCCCCGAGCATTCCATCGATACGCTACACACCTCGTCGCGCGTGGCGCGCACACAACAAAGTGTCGCAAACTAATCGATTGAGAGTAGGGACAGCTCTTTTTCTCTTAAACACAAGAAACTATTGTTATAGTTCGAGCGATGGAGCGCGCGCCGACCGCTCCTGATCCCCAGCCCTCTGCCGTCACGACGCCCCACAGGGGCCGCCCCAAGCCGCCGGAGCCGAAGCGCTCACAGGCCGCCCCCCTAACCGACAGCGACGTCGACATGATCCTGCCTCCCTCGCCTCCCCACCAGGCTCAGAAGCAGGGAACAGGGAGAGCCCAGTTCCCTGCAGACCAGCAGAGCCAGTCTCTGGCTCTGCCTCCACGTGCCCGGCATACCCGAGAGTAGGGACGAACGAGGACGGGCCCCTTCTGGGGATCGGACTACTCCCGATGGCAGAACACACGCGCGCGCTCCAAGCGATATGGATAATACGTTACCTAAACCCGTCCACGGCGGACTGGAAGACAGTCCTAGATCAATGGTTCAGTCGCACCCCATTGGGGAGGGCGGCGGTCTTCTCGAAGGTCGACTCGCGAAGCCTTTCGGCAAGCATTTGCGGAAACAGCACACTCCCAGCTTTTTGGAAGCAAGCACTCGAAAACTTTAGGCGGGTAAAGATCCTCAGGGAAACCAACACGCGGGAAGGGGCCCAAGGCTCTCCGATATGGCAGAACTATTTTCATAAAGCCCCAGCGTTACATCATTTTTATAGGGCTAAATGGGAGTCTCTACAGACGGTTATTGTGCATAACACCATTAACCCGGACACGGGGGATACTTATACCACGGAGGAATGCGCAGCATACCTTCCAAACGGAGAACGTTGGATTCGCCATAGATAGAGGGAATTATATATCGATGGGCCCTTTTTTGAAGTCGTGGGAAAAGATAGCGGAATGGGCCAGATCGCGAATGGCGGAAGCCAATACCAACTATATTGATCTTTTGAGGAAGAAAGCGGCGCCTTCTCCCCCCGCTCCGGAGGAGCACGAGCTAGCCCCCCAGGAAGACCCGGACGCGCACGATCTAGGCGAAATCCTAGTGGACAGAGAACTTAACTACTATATGCGCCGAAGAGGCGACTATCACGTAGTCAAGCTTAATGTTATGGGAGAACCCCATATACACGAGCGAGTCAGCCCGCAGTCGGTTCCGGGAGAGCTATACACTCCGCTAAAATGGGGGCGAGCATATGACGGACCAGCCGAAACACCATACCCGATTCCGCAAGAATACACGTTTAAAGACACACACAAAACGTTGGAAGACATTAACGTCAAGGCGCTCACTAAAGCATTCCTCGCAATGAGGAAAACGAAGAGGCAGAAATCCACGCTAAGATGGGAAAAAAGACTACCGGCCATCTCAGGAAAATGAAAATGGAAGCAAATATCGCAGCTATATAAGTACAACTGTTTAACACCAAGGGACTCGTACATGCACTTCAAACACGTCCTACATAGGAGGATTGCCACGGCGAACAGATTCGCGGATGACCCGACGTGCCGCTTTTGCGGTATAGCCCCCGAAAGCTCCACGCACTTAGCCGCATGCATCGCGACTGAGCCCATCTTCGAATTCATAGAAGGACTTCTAGGGATAGTCCTTAGGCCGGGCTCTGAAGTAGCCCATCGTCTCTTTTGCTACCAAGTGGACAGGCCTCATCCCTCCTCGGGATACTTGGGTATCCTGGCGTGGAGGTATATCCTCACGGACTTGTACAACATCCAGTACGGCAACGCGGACGGTAGGTCCGTTAAATCGATCCTTAGAGCAATTCTTACAAGGTACCACCTACTAGCAAAGGCAAAGGTTGGCTTCTTTCAAAGGCTGACGAAACAACGAAATAACATGGGGCTGCACGCCCCGAGTAACAAACACATTAGGAAAATGCTAAGCCCTCTTTACATGGTAGACAAAGACTTTAACCTAGAAGTATCGGATGACCTCTTACAGGCGGCAAGAGGCTTAGATATGCGAAACATCAATTGAGATGGGTGAAGCGATATGGGAAGAATTTGGAAGAAAGCGCTGAGGACCTCATGAGACACAAGGGAGGAATGAACTAGCCAAGCCCGAGCAAAAAGATAAAGCCACAGTCTCCCGCCCCCTCCACTCCAGCTCCTGGCCGAGGCAGTGCGCGCGGCCTCCCCGGAACCGGCTCTCCACCAAAGAGGGAACTGGGGAAGGGGGAGGGGGTTGTTAGGGGTTAAGGTTGGGTAGAAGGGAGGTCCACAAGCACACTGCCTTACGCCGCACGTGTAGCGGTGATTTTTAAGAAGATTTTTTTTCTCTTAAACACAACGACACATGCACTCCACGCACCATCACTACACACTGCAGCCCACATGAACATATGCTCACTTGCATATTCATGTACATGTGGCGCCATACACCATGAAGAACGAGTAATTTTGCATTGCGAATTTCTCTTGCTTCAAGTTGAGAGACCTCCTGCATGTAGCTGCTCGTGATTAATTAATCTCCGCGAGCAAGAGTGCATCAGATCGAGATTTTAGTTGATGTTGGGAAACATTCAGCTAATGAATCAAGGATGTTCTAGAAGGTGCGTGATACTCCGTCTTCCTTCATGACTTCAGCACAACCCTATTGGCTGTAGAAATAATCAGATGCGCTTAGATCGTCAAGTGCTCGAGCCCAAGAAAATTGTTTTGTCGTCCTAAATTTATGGTCACAAGATGTCTCAAACAATATAATGGGTGAGCAAGGGCGGTCTGTAGACATGATTGTGACGGAGAAATGGTGCCAGTGCACCAGACTCCAAGTCTCCCTGCATTCTCGCCGATCATGAAGATAAGCGCGGACGAGGTTCAATAAGGCCCTGTATGTGCGTGCGCACTCTGCATTTGGCTGAGCACGAGAGCACACATGCCGGGCCAGGGTTTCCCTGGCATACCTCTGCTGCTCGGGAACGCCAGCGGCCCTGCCCTTCTCCGACGCGAAATTGGTAAACATTGCTTCGCCGATCACGTGCATGAGTGGCTGAAGGAACGGTATCCATTCCGCCTCAACCTATTATGAGCTTGAGCAGGATCACCACGACGTTGAGTGCCATGAGAGGGATAGTGAGCAGCACTCGGCTCGCATGTAGCAGCATGATCACCTGCCGCTTGATGCCAGGCGGGTCGTTGCGCGTCGCCTCATAGCCCCAGCCAATCTTAGCAAGGAAGCGGTCCTCGTTCAGCACGGCCGCCGCATTGCATACCAGCAGCCCCGCCACGAAGAAGTCCGTCAGGCGCAGCATCTCTCTCGCCGCCGCCGCCGCTGACGGCGACGCCCGCCGCCCGCCAGTAGTCTCGACCACCCAAACATCAAAAATAGAGCCGAGATCTACATATTTACGTACAATACATAGGAGTGGTGGTAAGTAAAACTGGTGTTGCATGTAGCATAGAGTACAGAGTACTCAATTACCACACAGACACCCCCTGTTTGGCCCCACCCTTATGGGGCCCCGTGATAGTCAGCAACATTGTGTAGTCATAGGCATGAACATAGCGCTAGCGCAACGGCGAGAACACGTGTCCCGACAACCCCCCACGTTGCCACTATCCACTATGGGAATAGAACCTACACATATACAAAAGAACTCACTTGAGTCCACACACTCCCCCACAGCGTGCTAACGCTGATTAGGACAAACACGTTCATTGAGTAGTGACGATCGGTGACGGAGGAATGTGGTCTTGTCCAAGCACTTAGTGAATATATCAGCTGTCATCTGTGATGTGGATATCCAGTGAGGAACGGAGATACGATTGAGGAATTGTTCACGAGCATATAGCAGCCATCGTTCATAGTGACGGGTCCGAGCAGTGACACCAGGGTTCTTAATCGAGTCTCGGGTGGCGGAATTGTCAGTGAATATACGGATTGGAAGCTGTTGAGGATTGTCCAGGAAATCGAAGAGATGAAGAGTGAATCGCAGGTTGCGAGCGCCTAAGGCATATATAGCCGTTTCAGCTTCCGCAGATGATTGGGCGACTAACTTCAGCTTCTTCGATTGATATGAGACAGATGCTCCTCCATATTGGATCACATATCCAGCGAAGGGTTTGGGAAGTGACCCCCATGATGAGTCGACAAAAACAGCGAGTGAAGCATTGGTCCCATCATAGGTTAGCCCTAGTTGTTTGGAATGTTGGAGATAGCTCAGTATGCTTAGGGCGGCATCATAATTCTGAGGAGACGGATCCTGCATAAATTGGCATAGAAACGAGACGTAGAAGGATATGTCCGGCCTAGTGATGGTAATCCAAAGTAAAGAGCCCATGAGTTGAAGATAGGATTTTGATCGCATTTTGGATCTGTCAAGATCTGAAATAGCACCAGTGGATTTGTGAAAGTTATCGATTTGAGACGAGCATATTGGAGTGGAGAAAAGTTTGCTTGTGCGTTCACTCAAAAAGTTAGCTCCTACTTCTTCAATGTATTTTGTTTGGCGTAGGGTCATACGACGGCAAGATCGTTGGCGAATTATTTCGAAACCAAGGAATTTGGAAGGCTCCCCCACAATGCTAATGTTGAATCGTTTGGAGTATTGATCGATGAATGTTTGAACGAGTCAGGCGGCTTGCCTTCATTTGGTCTCCTTTCCCTCACTCTCACCCTACCATGAGCCCCCCCGCGAGCACGTTGGGTTCTCCGACGGCTCCCTCCTTCCTTGGCATCGGCCCAAATCTTAAAAGGTGGGGCTAGGGGGGTTGTTGGGTTCTCCGACGCCCCCTCCCTCCTTCCTTGGCATCGGCCCCAAATCTTAAAAGGTGGGGCTAGGGGGGTTGTTGGGTTCTCCGACGGCCCCTCCCTCCTTCCTTGGCATCGGCCCCAAATCTTAAAAGGTGGGGCTAGGGGGGTTGTTAGGTTCTCCGACGGCCCCTCCCTCCTTCCTTGGCATCGGCCTTAAATCTTAAAAGGTGGGACTAGGGGGTTGTTGGGTTCTCCGACGGCCCCTCCCTCCTTCCTTGGCATTTGCCCCAAATCTTAAAAGGTGGGGCTAGGGGGGTTGTTGGGTTCTCCGACGCCCCTCCCTCCTTCCTTGGCATTGGCCCCAAATCTCAAAAAAAAAACCTTTTAATATTCTTACCGCACTCGCCGCGAATGGAACCACTACCCACTACAAGTAGCACGTAGCATACTCTCTACACCCCCATTCCCCGGCCCTTCTCCCCCCGCCATCAGGCGGCTCCCCCCGTACACTACTAGGGGGATTGGGGTGGAGGGCTTAGATATGGTCCGGTGGCCCGTGCCACCCCCCGGTGATCTTTCCCCCCCTTCCTCCTGTGTCTCCGAGTGGGCGGCCCCCTCTGTCTCGTCTTATCCTGTAAACAGGCGCGAGACTTACCGATTTTCCGGTGGGCGGAGCTCTCGCTCGCGCCCACCCCCTTTTCCGCGCTCTCTCTCCCCTCTCCTGCGGCACGCGCGATGGCGCGCCTGCGGCAGGCCTCCAGCTGCCCTCTGGCGGCCCCTGGAGGCTCCTGGAGGCCAGCTCAGGGGGCAGAGGAGGCTGGGGCTGGGCCCTGGCCTCCCCTGCCTCTCCCTCGCTGGCGCTCCCGAGCCTCTGGGGCCCCCAATCTGCACCTGTCTGCCTGTCGACCAGGGGGGGAGGGGGGGTTGGAGCAATGGGCTGGTCACGAGGGGCCAGGATGGGCGAATGGGGCGAGCCTGTAGGGAAGGGAGTGGGTCAGTAGGGCAGTGGCCTCCTGGCAAGCCATCAGGCATGCCAGGAGGATGGGTGGTTCCTCCCCCATGGCAGGGGAGGAGTGGAGAGAGGGGGGGGCTCGTGCCCCCCCATGGGTCAACCAAGTATAAACTTAGTTGGCCCCAAATCTCAAAAGGTGGGACTAGGGGTTGTTGGGTTCTCCGACGGCCCCTCCCTCCTTCCTTGGCATTTGCCCTAAATCTTAAAAGGTGGGGCTAGGGGGGTTGTTGGGTTCTCCGACGGCCTCTCCCTCCTTCCTTGGCATTTGCCCCAAATCTTAAAAGGTGGGGCTAGGGGGGTTGTTGGGTTCTCCGACGGCCCCTCCCTCCTTCCTTGGCATTTGCCCCAAATCTTAAAAGGTACCCTTCTGATGTCGGAGATAACGGGGGGTACCATGCTCCCTCTGCTCGAGGAGCTCTCCCTTTCGGGTTGTGGGCGGTTGGTCATTGACAAGGCGGGCCAACGCATCAAACGAATGGAGGCCCACGTAACCGAAGTCTTGGGCAACGTCGATGCACTCGCAGCGTTGGAGAACCTCAAGCTCACGGAAGTCGAGGAGGTGGACCTGGGGGCAACTTGAGAGACAGCAAGGTGTTGCATCAGCTGGAAGAGTTGGCCCTCTACAGATGCCCACCCGCAGTGAATGGCGCGTTCAGCCAGGCCCTGCGAGGCGTCATGTCCTTTGTCGACAAAGGGGCGGTAATTTGGAAGCCTTTGAAGAGCAAAGAGGTCCAAAGTGTGTGGAAGTACTTGGAAGCTCATCCTGAGCTGGCGCCCTTGGAGCGCGCGTCGACCAGCTCACCGCCGACCAACAAGCAGGAGTTACCGGACACTCACTGAGTTCCACCCATCATCGAGCGAAAACGACACGAGCGGGCGGCATTCCCCAGCAAGTTGTTTGTTCCCCCTACCCCTGTACACGGGGAGTTGTCAGATTTGAACCCATCGAAAACCGCGCACTTCCACCCAAACCGCGCACTAATCTGACAACCTTCCGCTAGGGGCTGGAATTTTCATCGAGGGGGGGCACGCACTAGTAACCATGCATCCCCTTGCTCGCAGGAGCGCCCTCATGGTGAGCTCGGCCCGGTGTCCTAGGACCGAGCTTTTTTGTATTTGATGTTGCTGGGCCTTGTGGGTTCAATCTTTACGGGAACTGAACCCGAACCGATAAGCGGCCTTTTGTTTTCAATCTTTACTTGGGAAGCTGAACCCGAATCGACACCTTCTAACAATTCTTGGAGGTGGGGAATTAATTCCAAATTGACATAAGTTTTGATTTTACCCAGCAGAACGTCACGACTCACATCGAGGATTGTTTTCTCAGTGAATTTATTGCTCAAGAGAGTGTGTCTAATATAAACCAATGTGAATGGTTTATCAATCTCGCAAATGGAGTGTAAGGTGTCTTCAATTTTCGTATTGTCCGCGCGGCGACGAGCAGTTGCAGCGACGGCAGCCGCAGCGAGATACCCACGTGAAACCCCGTACGCGGCGGCGCGTCCGGCTCACCTTCCTCCTCCTTTTCGTTCGCCTCGGTAGGAGCGGGCGCCTCGGCGGTATTGGCCTCCTCCTTCTCCTCCTCCTCGAGCTGCAGATTGTACCTTTCTCGGGAATGGCAACGATTGGCGATTGGGAGAATCAGGGTTTCGCCTTTGGCGATGGGGGAGCGTCAGAGTTTTATTGTTGTGTTAGTATAACCTTAGTGCTGCGGGACCGTAGCCCTTCGACGGCAACGGAGCCCCTACCCCGCGATGGGGGTGTGCGCGGTTGGCGTATGGCTCGTCCGGTGTATGTGGCTAGGAATGCTAGCTAACAAGATGTCATACGACGCTATAAGTTCTAACACACGGACCCGCACATTCACAGTAGCGCGCCCGACCTTTGAAACGCATGATGATGTCGGCCTCCGTGTGCCTCCTCGTGATCAGCCTCGCGGTCCACGTGGAGGCTGGGCACACGGCACCGCGGCGCGTGCACGTCTGCGTCAATCCGAACTCTGGTGGTCGCGTCGGCTTGACCACCCTCGAAGACGTTGTTCTTCCTGCGCTTCGGGCTGCCGGGTGTGAGGCAGTCGTGCTGCAGACGGAGTGTGCGGGGCATGCTTGCGACCTGGCACGCGAAGTGGAGCTTCTGGACGGCTTCATCGCGATTGGGGGTGATGGAACAGCGCATGAGGTGGCCAATGGAATGCTCGCTCGCCCGCCGAATCAGCGCGTGCCCATAGGCATCGTGCCCAGCGGAAGCGGGAATTCGTGGGCATATGACTTGGGGCTCACAACGGCAGAGGAGGCTGTCGCCGCCATTGTTGCAGGTAGGGCTCGAAGGGTTGATGTGATGCGCGTCGAGCTCTCTGGACGGTCGGGCGCTCCGCAGTACGCATTAAATATTTGTGGATGGGGGCTGCCTGCGGCTGTGCTTAGTGCAGCAAATGAACTGAGAGCCGTGTTTGGCTCCGCTCAGTATGATCTGGCCGGCATCTGGCTCATCCTGCAGGGCAGGTCGTCATTCTCCGGCGATCTTGAGTATGTTGACCCTACTGGCGTGGTCATAAGACGGCGTTGTGTCGATTTCTCATTTGTGCAGGTTGGGCTTCCGGATAAGCTGCGCTTTCCGATGCTGCATCACACAACATATCCCATCTCATGCCTCAATGCTAGCTGACTGCAGATCTCACTCTGTTGTGCCCACGTCTGCAGGGCCATATCAACGCAAGGATGGGAAAGAGAGTCCACTTTGTCCCGGGTGCCATCATGGACGATGGCCTGATTGACTTGATCCTTGTGACCTCCGGCTCGGCTGCCGCCATCATTGGTAAGTCCTCGACTTTGGGGGTTCACAACTAGTACTCAAAGATTTGCCACTCTCGGGTTATCATGTGTATCTTTGGCTACGCTGATGACCGTCTACGCGTTCCATAGCCTGCACAGTCTTCTGATAGCCTTCTTATTCACCCGATCACGCAGGCTCACAGGCACTTGCGCAGTACGCCAATGGCAAGCACACCATCCTGCCATGTGTGGAGACAATACGTTGCCGGAGCTTCCGAATGATGCCCACGGCCAATAGTGAGGATGACGTTTCCCATCCGATGGCTGCGATGAGAGAGGGATATACGTGTCCTGCACACGATGTCAACCTAGATGGCGAATGGCTACGCGGTAGCGCTCCATTCACTGCGACTTGCTTAGAGCGCGAAATGGTCGTTTATGCATTAACGCCTCACTGACATGAAGACGAGGGCCAACTCTCGCTCGTGCATGCGTTAATGATATGTGGTGCATTCGTTTGTTGCGAGTGGGAGACGCGTGAATCTGGTCGGGGTTGAAAGAGATGGATACTCCTTCCTTAAACAGAAAAATGCTGGTGCATGCTTGCGTACGCAAGAGGGACGATGGAGTTCGTTTTGAGTTGTGCTGTGCATGTTGTATGCAGTATGCAAAGCCGCTTCCACTTTCGTCAGACTTTCGCAGGGCGAAGCTGATGAGTATGAAGTGCCCTCCAATGTTGGGTGCACAGGTGGTAGAGGTTTCCACCATGGGGAGAGCAGGCCAGTATGAAGTGCCCTCCAGTGTTGGGTGCACAGGTGGTAGAGGTTTCCACCATGGGGAGAGCAGGCCAGTATGAGGTGCCCTCCAGTGTTGGGTGCACAGGTGGTAGAGGTAGAGGTTTCCACCATGGGGAGAGCAGGCCAGTATGAAGTGCCCTCCAGTGTTGGGTGCACAGGTGGTAGAGGTAGAGGTTTCCACCATGGGGAGAGCAGCAGAGCTGCCCTGCTACCCTCTGCCCTGCCACCCTCTCGCTTGGGGCGTGCGCTCTTGGACTGAGAGGGTGCCCTATCATGGCCCCATGGAGAGAGGTGCGGGGTCACAGTGAGTAAGTCCAAATCCAAATCTGAAGATTCGGGGCTATAATGGGCTATACACCTACTATGGGCCCGGTAACTACTACCTCCCTGCCGACATCGCCCTTACGTCCCTTCCCTACATCTCTTTCCCTTCCCCCCTCGATCCTTTGTGTCTTTGGATTCCGCGGATCCGGCCCAGGTACACTACCTTGGGCCCGGTCTTCAGAGTGTGGGGTCAACCTACTTTTATAAGTAGGGGTCAATGGGGGCCTCGCGCCCCCCTCACTCAATCGCGGACACCCCCCGGGGTGGGCCCGTACAATCAACCCCAGCCCCTGCCCTCTAGCAGGGGTTGGGCAATCATCACTCTAGCCCAGACCCCTAGTGGGCGCGGGCCGCGATTCGCATTCCGTATTCCCACGCCCAGACTGGGCCTGACCTCGAGCTGACTCCCCCCCCCATCCCTGGTCACGAGGCAGGCAGAGGCCTTTTGGCGGCTCCCATGGCCAGCGAGGCAAGCGTGGGAGAGGCAGGGGGAGCGAGAGGCTGAGCCCCAGCCTCCACTGCCCCCTGAGCTGCCCTGGCTGGCCCTCTGGGAGCCCCCAAAGGACCTCCGAGAGCAGGCCGTGGCGCGCCGCATGGCAACGCGCCGACGCGCCGACGCGCCGCAAGGACAGGGTTGAAGAGAACGGAGAGAGGGAGAGGGGGGGGGGTTTGCATCCCTCCCGGCTCCCGATGGAGTGCGGTAAGAAATGGGCCCCGTTTGCGTAAGCAAATGGGCGGAGAAGGGCGGCTGGCGACAGGAGGGGGATGAGGAGGGAGAGGCTCAAGACGCCTATGGGTAGGGGTAGGCCAGGATATAGGATATCCCGGATATCCATCGGGATATTTGGACGGATGTGTTGCGAATGGATATCGCTCTGGATAGAAGTGGAATATTTGGGCGTGAATGAAGTCGCGTACGCGTACGTCGGTCCGATCGACAGTGAAACAAACCCCTCATGCAGATCTGAATCTGACAAATCTACCTAAATGTGAAATATGCAATTGCATATGCTGCATATTTATACCTAGGCCTACACTTGCCCCACAACCGCCCGCCTCCCGCCCTCCGCCCCCAGCCCTTTTCCCCCTCCCCGCGTTCCCGCGCGGCCCCCACCCCTCCCGCCTCCCGCCCCCGGGGGTGCTCTTTAACGATAGCTGAGCAGTAAGGGGTAAAGTTGCTCGGTAAGTAGCTCGAGGTTGCTCTTCTAGGGGTAAAGATGCTCGGAGTTGCTCGCACGCTCAAACATCCCAAAGTTGCTCGAAGAGTTGCCGGCAACTCTTGCCTTGCCCTATAGCGCTCAGGGGTAGTGGAGGTTGGGGCTCAGCCACTGGCCCCCTGCCTCTCCCACGCTCGCCTTGCTGGCCTTGGGTGCCGCCCAGAGGCCAGAGGCCTTTGTCTGCCTGGCGACTCAGTACGAGAACAGGCCCAATGCGGGCATGGGAGTGCGGCTCGCCACCCGCGCCCACAGGGTTGGGGACGTGTGTGGGGGGGTGTATGTGCATCTAGAACCCGAACGCGTGGGCGCGTGAGAGTAGTGGGCTCAAGGCTGCGTGAGCGGTGAGAATATTTATTTTATTGTTGTGCACCACCATACCTTAACAGATCTAGTGCTACTCCGGCAGCTGCCAGTGTTCGGGCTTCGCAAAGGCAACAAGAGACGACGACCAGCTCCGAAGGCTTGGGAGCAAGGAGTGGGTGTCAAGAGGTCAAGGCGCGCTAGAGAGATCAATGGTGCATTCAGGCTGTCATTGTGCCGAGTCCATTTGCAACGAGCTACCATGTGTCCCACCTCATCGCCTGGCACGCATATCACCATCATCGAGCCCAGTCGCATGCATACGCATCACCTCCGCTGTCAGCACTTCAAGATCGGCTGCTTGCTGAGCTCGAATCTCATCCAACGCGGCGTGATCTTCCAAAAGCTGCGCACATACGGGGACACATACGGGGACACGTTAGAATAGCGATGGGCAACTTGCTGGCAATCTCTGTGCGCATTTACTACGGTGATGTCCTAGCGCGGGCGACGAATTATTGAACGGGCAGCCTCTGCAACCATCACGAATCTGCTCACCTGCCGTATCTTTTCCGAGAGACATGAGACCTCCTCCTCGTGCTCGAGGGTTCGGCGGGCCTCGCGAGTGCCTGCATTATTGAGCTCTTCTGCGTTCGTCAAGGCCTGGGACCGCCACATTTCGCACTCCTCCCGCGCCTCACTGAGTAGGCTGCGATAGTGAAGGACTTCCACGTCCAACTGCTTCACCTGCCCGTCGACGTGTGCAGGGTTGTGTGAGAGCGTGAGGAGGCAGTCCATCTTACGCACGATAATGGCATCGGGCTGTGACTCAAGCAGCAAATCAGCGTGGCGCATACCCGTGTATCAGAGCTCGCCAGCGCTTTTTTACGCTCGTCACACAAGAGGCGCAGCTTCCGAAATTTTGCGAGTAGCAGCCGAAGTGCGAGCCTCTCGCTATCGATAGCACGCAACCCTGCACTGCCCCGGTTCCTCAGCCCTGTGGTCGCCACAACATGAGCTGTTGCTGCCTCATAGCTATGACCAGAAGTGCCCAAGAAGCCACTAGTCCTACTGATATTTTCATCTGATGGGAGGTACTTGCGGAGTGCCAGCACGTTTGTCCCGCCATGGCCACGCAGGTGGGCCAAACGTATTGTGATTGCTTCTACCTGCACGTGGTCAGCGCATGATTGGGGCAGGGGGGGGCTCATGCACAGTAGTGGGATCAGAAGAACATTGAAGTCAGAAGCTGCGCCACACGAATTCTGGCTGGGATAACCTGGGAGCAACTCGGAAGAGTACGAGGAGGCGCGCAATCTCACCTCCGTGAGAAGCTCCTGCAGGCGTGCGCGCATCTGGCTGAGCTCATCTAGTTTTTCAGGTTTTGCAAGCAGCAATTGCACCAAGGTGCGCTGAGCGCTCTCCACAACCCCGGTAGTAGAGCGACTGTCGACGGCCAGCAGTTCGGATGCCGATTCGATTGCTGCTGCATAGGCATCACCCAAATCAAGCACTAATGCCCAGCTGCGGAAGGCGTGCAAGATGCTGAAGAACTGCCAAGTAGAGACAGCGCGTATCCGGTCCACACGCCGGTGGAAGATGGAGACTTGCAGCTGTTTCAGTACAACACCCACCTCGGCCTGCGCTTCCATCATCTTCACCGCCATGGCACCTTGCAACTTACGCTCCCACAGCTCAGCCTCCTCGCGTCTCGCAACGGCTGCTGCTAGTTGCGGCTCGTTGCTCTCTATGGCCAGTGCCATGTACCCTTCAGGTGGTGGACGCGTGGGGCGACGCGGCGGCGTGGGCACAATCTCGACAGCTGTCATTCCAAATGATCCAACGTCGTCATCAATGACCACGGCCCGTTCGACCCGTGGCCCGCTCGTATGGCCCACGCTTCGGGAGGGAGAGAACGAATCCGCATACTCGCCCGCCGAGCCAGGAGCCATGCTTGTCCTTGAGCGCAGGAGTGAGGGAGAGGGTTTTGAGCCCACGTCTGGTGCCACATCCGGTCCGTCAGCCCACAACAGTGGCACGCCTCCCATGGAATTCCGTTGGGCAGTAGATCGCCTCCGGCCATCAGAAGAATTGTTGGCTGTGCGGCAGGGGGAGAGAAGTGACATATTCGCACAAACACGCTTGCTACGACGGAATTGTGTGCTGAAAGGGGGGCGGTGACTTTTATAGCGCGTGTGTCCATGCACCGTGAGTACTAGTCGCAGAGTGATTGCAGCATCACTACATGGTGTACATGCTTAACAACGTCACCACACCTGCTGAGATAAGACGCCCCCCCCCAAGGTCGGATAGCTTCGAGCCGAGGGCAACAAGCTGATTCTGAAGTAGAAAGTTGTGCATCCTCTCTTCTTGCAGCTTCGCCTGCACTTCGAACGTGTGGGCGGAGCGTCGGCCTTCTTCGCCTTCAAGACGGTCGATCTCCTTCTGCTCAAGGAAGCGGGAGGGAGCATTGAGCAGGGCGCTAGGCCGCAGAACGCTAAGATTGTGCAAAAAGCCGAACGCTTTCGAGGTGATTTGCAGAGAGATATGC
>CM030934.1:4503224-4563155 GCA_018136815.1 Isochrysis galbana
CGGTCGCAGCTTCATGGCTGGGCGAAACCAGCTCAGGGGGTCGCATGGGGGACATAATTGGCTCATCTGGACCACAAGCAAGTGTCCGACTGCCTGGCTTGTGGGAGGACTCATTAAGAGCTGCCGCCGGGGTGCCAGTCGGCCCGCGCATGTGTCCAAGGGCTATCGGGCTACGCTCGGCACCATCGGTTGCGGCCAGCGGTGCAAATTCCCTTGGCCGTGAACTCCGAGGAGTGGCAGCTGCAAAGCGATCATTCCCCGTGAGCCACCTGTCTCGCTGCGCCTCAATTGACGCACAAATATCAAGAAGAGAGCTGGAGAGGAAATTCATGGTTTCATAACGTGATTCTTCCCCTTCAGCGTTCCTTAGGAGTTCCACCATCTCATGTGCCTCTGAAGCCTGTGCAAGCAACTGTGAGACGAATGCAATTGCCTGTGCAGCTGAGATTGGCGATTGGCCTTTCCGGCGACGAGCGCTCACGCATGGCGAGGAGACACACGCAGCAAGGGGTGGAACCGGTTCAGCCGGCACCGGTGGGGCATCAAGCTCCACAGGCTCTGGTGGAGGAGGCGCTTCTCCCTCATGTGTGACTGCTGTTGGCTTCGGTGGCATCACGCGGGGTGAGTTGGAGAGATCGCTGAGGGGCTCGAGACTGGAGGGCCGAGCGGCTGGCGTGCCTTGGTCGATACAACGTTGGAGCTCAGAGCGCAGCCGGAGCACAGACGTCCTCGACTTGTTCCGCCTCGGCGTCTCGCGCACCGGGGAGGACTCCATTTCGACGATGCCGAGCGGCCCGACCTCAACGATGGGGCGACAGGCGTGCTGAGGTTTGAATGTTTTTTTTTGAGCGTCCCGTCAGAGTTTTGAGTTTTGTTCTTGTGCGAGTATCCGACCTCAAACTCTTCCTCCCTTCGCTACCCTGCTACCCTGGCTGCCAGAGACCCCGCCTCGACCATCCCGACCCGCCCCTCGCAGGATTCGCCCTCACTCGAACTCGGCATCGAGAACCAGGACCAGCTCACCGACGCGGCCGTCCACGCGTGGCTCACGAGCCTCCGTGTTGAGGCTACCTTCGCGGCCCTCCTATCTCCTATCCCTTATCTCCTCTCTCCTCTCTCCTCTCTCCTCTCTCTGATCTCAGACAGTGCCAGATCCGGCGCTGATCGATGAGGCATGAGACCCGTGGGCGGCCTCAGGACGGGCCACGCCGTGGCACTCCACTCCACGCCGCGGCGAGTAGGGAAAGCCCAATATCCTGCCAGAGCCAGAGCTCTCGATAGTCGATAGGCCTGAGCCAAAATATGTACTTATTTTTCTACATATTTGGGTGGGCTTTCGGCCTGTACATATTTTTACATATTTACTACATATTTGGGGGCGCGAGCCGCCGTGCGCCCCGTGCCAAGGGGAGGGGCAGCGAGGCAAGAGGCGGAGGAGAGGGGGGCCATGGCTCCAGGCCCAGATGGGACAATAGGCTTCTAATAGGTTCTATTAAGAGGTCAAGAGGCCTACCAGACCTGTTACCTGTTAATAGGTAATAGGTAAAAAAAAACCTTTCAATATTTTCGCCTCGCGCGTGGCTATAGGCCTATACTATAGGTACCGCTATCGTAGCCACGCCCAAATCATCTCAGATCCCTTCCTCTCCCTAGTAACTTAGCTCAGAAGTCAGAAGCCAATCATATTCATAATGTACATCACATACTGATACATCTATAATATTAGTAAAATGAGTTTTATTTTGACTTGTTACGGACCTATTGGGACCTGTTAAGAGGTCCTCTTAATAGGAAGAGGCCCCCGAAACCTGTTGACCTTGTACCTGTTGTCCCATCCGGGGCTCCAGGTGACCAGGTGAGCTGCCTGGCTGCGCTGCTAGCCCCATTTGTGGTGCGACACGCGCGGATGCATGGCCACTTTCACGAGGCTCCCATGCCATCGCCACGCAGGTTCGCGCTTGCGGCACACAGCAGCGCGCGCAAGCAGAAGCAGGAACGACGAGGCCGTTGCCGTTGTGCGCGCTCGATGGGCGGAGGAGGCTGACACAGAGGGCGAGGACGCGAGGGCCGAGGACGACGAGCTCGACGAGGACGAGGACGACGAGAACCCGGATGACATTATGTCCCGGGCCGACATCATCCTGAAGCAGGGCACGAGGGTAATCCACAACTCCCTAGGCATGGGCGTCGTGACGATGCTCGGCAAGGGCACGCTGCATGGCCCGCACATGGTGAAGGTGCTATTTGAGGTTGGGGATGGGGAGGGGACGAGCGCGACAAGGGCACCGGTGTGGCTTCGCATCTCCGATGTTATGATGCAGGTACGTTTGTGTGAGGGGGAGGGGGGTCGTGAGGGATTGATGAGCGTCTGCAATCGGTGTGAGCGCTGAGCCCTGAGCGGTCCCCCTCACCCTTCCCCCATGCGCTGTCTCACTTAGGATGATGAAAGTAACAAAGAGAGCGACGTGTGAGGTCGACGCTGAAGTGGGGCTTAACATCTCGATGCTCGCAGAGCATGAGCGGAACAGGAAGAGTAAGCACCTGCCCCCCATGGGTGTTCGTACAGCGAGACGAGGTGTGCGGAAGACATTTGAGCCAAAAAGGGTAACTGCGCTTGCCCGCGTGAACCAACACCCTGGCCATTGTCTTGAGGTGAAGCGCGGCGAAGTGTTTTGCAGAGCATGCTCCCACCATGTGTCTGCCTTGTGGACGAACTTCCAAACTCACATCCATTCCAACAAGCACAAGAGGAATGTCGCAGCGCATCAGGAACGCACTGAAAAAGACAAGGACCTCAAGACGCACATCGACCAGCACTTCCTTGAGCATGAAGATGAAGTAGGCAGTGCCACGTCGCGCGACACATTGGTTTTTCGCTGGACTGTAGTTGAGGCTTTTCTTCAGAGCGGCATCGCTTTGAACAAGATCGACGAGCTGCGCCCTGTCTTCGAGACCCACCCGGGGGGCAAATCGGGACTCGAACGGCCGGCGGATGCTGGCTGGAGCCATCGGAGGCCCTACCCACAAAAATCCCCCACATTGTCTATTCATCCCCACACTTGCAGCCTTTGCACCCTCACACACACATCTACACACCAGACACAGCATCACTACCTCAATCACAGTCAGGCACACTCACCAGCACCCCAGCCACAGCCCACGAGCCACAGCACCAGAGTCGGACCCCGGAAACCGAAGACAAAGGAATGAAGGGGGGAAAGGGAGGAGGTGGAGAGAGGGGATGTAAGGGCGGTGTCGTGGCAGTGACAGGGTAACCTAGTATTAGTAGGCGTGTAGCCCGGAATCCTCAGATGTTTTTTTTACAACTACATGACTAACTACAGCGCTGCATGACACTAAGTTCTTAGCGGAGAAACCAACGTAACTCAAGCCGGAAGAAGAAAAGAGTTTGCTTCTTGACGCTCAGCGCACGGGACATTGAGGTTAAGATGACAGTGCTAGCGTTCACGATGAATCCATCGGCGATGATCGGCGCGCACACTGCAGCTACGTGACAAATCATGGGCCCCAGACATCATGCAGGTGTATGGTGCTTGACATGCCACGTGGTGTTGCTGACCGACGCAATGCCAGGGTGACGGAGCGATCTCCCCCCCTACTAGACCCACATATCATGCAGGTGTATGGTGCTTGACATGGCACGTGGTGCTGCCGCCCGACGCAATGCCAGGCTGCCGACGCAATCCCCCCCCTCTCAGAAGATGCTCTCGTCATGGCTTCCATGCAAATGGATATCGTCGGCGATGACCAATCAAGGAGTATCAGTATCGATTACATAATACTACCACAACTATAGCCCCTACGGCTCAAACGAGTTCATTTACCACGTGTGGTGGCCAATGGCGACAGCAGTGCAAAGGATGCCCAACACAAGGAAAGGTTGAGCAGCAGCCTGATACTTGACGTCGTTCGCCACCGGATCCTGTGCAAGTTGAGTCCACAGGATGTCCATGAAGGGTCGCACTTGAAGGGCAAGTGTTGCAGTGCATTTTCCAAGGGTTGGTGGTGTTTGTTTGCTACCGCATTGCGGTGGCAAATGGGCGCACCTGCACAAAGGTAATCTGCGCAAACATCTGCGGGAGAACGAGACCGAAAAGAGTTAGTGCATAGAACGGCTCTCCAATGGAGTAGAGATAAGCAGCAACGCCGAGCTGAGTCAGGTCGATGGAGCCCACACAGATCCACTTTGCAGTATCAACGCCAAAGGCAACGGGTAGAGAGTTCATCCCGAGCTCACGGTCGCCCTCGATCGACTTGAAGTCGTTGACAATAGCAATACCAAGGCCAGCGATCGAGTAGAGGACCGTCAGGATCACCTCTTGCGGAGTGATGGTGGAGGCTGAGAACATTGCATGCCCGCACAGCCATGGCAATGCAATGTAGCTAGAGCCAAGAGCATATGTGCCATACCATCCTTCCGCCTGTGTGAGACATAGGGACGTGGCCATCAGCGAGTAACGTATGCATGTAGGAACAACGTGCGTGCGCTGGCGCACATGCAGTCATGATCGGCCTCTGTCACACACGAGCGCATCACACGAGCGCATCCATGATTGCATCAAAGGCGCACCTTGAGCTTCAAGGGGGGCGCCGAGTAGATGTAAGCCATGAAAGAGCCAAACGTGGCAATCAGAGTGATAACGGGCCATTCATTTTGAGCCCACGCATCAAGCTGCGTGGCAAGCACGAGGCCGCCGATAAGCAGCACCGCGATCTGGGCGTAGACCTCACCCTCAGAAATGGCACCCGATGGAATGGGACGGTAGGGCTCGTTGATCGCATCGAGCTCACGGTCGTACCAGTCGTTGATCGTCTGCGTGAACCCGCACAGGATGGGGCCTGAAAGCATCATTGCTGCAATCGCCTTGAGAGTGTCCTCGCCCACAACGGCCCACGAATCGGTGGTGGGTGCGTCGCCAAACAGGTTCCAGACTGCATGGTAGTTTCCAGACGCTGCTGCACCGCACGCGACGCCCCAGATGAGTGGCACCCAGGTGGCGGGCTTCATAAGCTGCAGGCGGATCTTCCAGTTCAAAAAGGACTTGCCGTCGTCGGCGGACGCGCCCTTGAGCCCAAGCAGCTGCCGGATGCTTCCGGAGCCATCGGCGGCTTCAGCGTTGGTCTTCGCGGCAATTGGGTCGGTCTTCTCCTTCATGAGCGCTGGAGCGGCGCGGAGGAGCGGGGCGCTGGCGGGCCTGGCGTGCGCGCCCACTCCGCGTAGAGCGTGCGCCGCCTGGAACGCCGCGCCGCGCTCGCCCAGCCCGAGGGCGAGGAGGAGGGCGAGCGAGGCGGAAGGGGATCTCATCGCCGATCTCATTGCGTGGGAGGCGGGGCGGGGGGGGGAAGGGGGGCGGGGCGAGATGGCAGATGGGGCGCACAGGGAGAGGCAGAGAGGGAGAGGACATAAAGTACTAAAGTACACAATGTTGCTAGAGTACACAGTAGTCTACTCTACTCTAAAAGAGAAAGGAGTAGGAGAGAAAATAGGGAATGCCGGGGGGGGGGGAGGGTGCGGGCCCATGAGAGACGGGGAAGGGTGGCGTAGCGAGAGGTTCTTTTGTAGAAATGGGGGCGCATGTAGCAAGATATGAAAGGAGCTGGGGGAGGCGGGGGGGGGGGGGGGGAGTTCGGGAGCGATGCTGGCGCGCGGCCTGCGTGCGGCGGCGGCGGCGACGCTGCGCCGCGGCCTGCTGGGTGTGCGCGGGCTGAGCGCGGCGAGCGTCAACCCGCTGGGTGTGGCAGTACCCACTGCACCTAAGCCGCCGCTTGACGACTCTGTCCGTCGCGCCGTCGCCCACTACCGCAACCTGCCCGTCTCGCCCAAGAAGCTGCGCGTGGTCGCCAACCTGACACCTAAGCTCTACTGGCGTGAGGCGATGATGCAGCTCGAATTCTGTCGGAAGAACATGGCCGTAATGGTGAAGAACTGCATCGAGTCCGCCGTCGGAAACGCCGAGTACCAGGGCTTGGCCAAGGATAGGTTGATAGTTGGTGCGTACGCCACATACTTGCCGCCAGGAGTGCACCCACTTCAGATCGCCCTGCTAGTCCGCCATAGCTTATGCATCCGCTCCCCTGCTTCACTCAGACGAGATCATCGTCAATAAAGGCAAGTACTACAAGAAGATGGACTATAAGGCCAAGGGGAAGACGGGTGTTCGCAGGTCTTACTTTTCGCACTTGCGGGTAGTGGTGAAGGAGGTCCCGGAGCGTGAAGTGAAAGCCACCAAGGGCTTCGCCCGCTGGAGGCCGGACTCCAAATTGAGCCAGCTGCTTGCGATGCCGTGGACTGAGCGCATCAAGGAATTACCTAGGTATAAACCCATCCCAGGGTACGACCCCTACGGATGAGCTTTCGAGGATTGGGCACTTTTCTGAGACTTCTTGAACGATAGTCTTGTTCCTTCTGCACAATTGGTCATGCGCCGTCCGGGTTGATTCAAGCTATGTGTAGCTGTGTAGCGGGTGCAGGTGTGAGCCCCCAGACCGTGTTCATCATGCTTCCGTAGTCTTCGTCAGTCCTCAACCTTAACTACGATGACTAAAAGAAATCTTCTAAAAAATCTCCGCTCTCCGCTACATGTGCGGCATAAGGCAGCGTGCTCGTGTACCTCCCTACTACCCAACCTTAACCACCATCAACCCTCTTCACCTTCCCCAGTTCTCTCTTTAGTGGAGATACTGGTTCTGGGGTGGCCGTGCGCGCTGCATCGGCCAGGAGTTGGAGAGAACGGGGCGGGAAACTGTAGACTGTGGCATCGTCTTCTCTTTGGCGTAGCTTGTTCTTTTCTTACCTTCGTAACTCAAAGAGTCCGTCGGCAACTAAGTTTATACTTAGTTCGCCCATGGGGGGCACGAGCCGCCCCCTCTCTCCACTCCTCCCCTGCCATGGGGGAGGAACCACCCACTCTCCTGGCACGCCTGATGGCCTGCCAGGAGCACTCTGCCATGCTGACCCATCCCTCTCCCCACAGGCACGAGAACCTTGCAAAAATCCACTATTTATATCCTTCACTTGTATTCCGCCCTTGCCCGCCTGCTCCCCTCCCCCCCCCCCCTCCCCACGCCGCGCCGCCGCCTCCACGCCGCGCGAGGCGCCACTTCCCCCCCCGCTCTCCCGTTCCCCCGCCAGTCTCTTCCCGTTCGCTCGTGATGGCGCTTGGCGCGCGGGGGGGCAAGAGCTTCAATACGGGTGCGCCCGTTAACTATGTCGCTGGCCTCGGCCGTGGTGCAACTGGTTTCACCACTCGCTCCGATATCGGCCCAGCGCGTGCTGTCGAGTCGGAGACCAACCTCTCTGAGTCCAACTTTGACAAGTTCTCCGGCTACTCGGAGTCGCTCGCGCAGGATCTGCCGTATGATGAGGATGACGAAGCCGCCGACGCTGTCTGGTCCGAGGTCGATGCAAAGATGGATGAACGGCGCAGGACACGCCGAGAGGAAAAGCTGAAGCTGTCACTTGACAAGTTCCGCTCTGTTCGCCCAAAGCTTCAGCATCAATTCGGTGACCTCAAACGAGATCTCGCACTCGTTACGAGTGATGAGTGGGAGAACCTTCCGGAGCCTGGTGAGCATCGCAAGTCGCGCGCACAGGAGCGACGGAACGAGCGATTCACTGCCACCCCAGACACGTTGCTGGAGAAGGCCCGGATGGAGGCAGAGGTGCACACGGCGCTTGATACTAAGCAGATGATCAACGGAGGAATGGAGACGGTGTTGCCGGGCTCGTCGGGGACTACCGACTTGAAGGCCATCGGCCAAGCTCGTAATTCCGTGCTCTCCGTAAAGCTGGACCAGATGTCAGATTCGGTCTCTGGACAAACAGTTGTTGACCCAAAGGGCTACCTGACCGATCTTAATTCGGTCAAGGTGTCCACGGAGGCCGAGATTGGGGACATCAAGAAGGCTCGTCTATTGCTAAAATCTGTAACGCAAACGAATCCCGGCCACGGTCCTGGCTGGATTGCCGCTGCGCGCCTGGAGGAGGTGGCAGGAAAGCTTGTGGCTGCGCGGCAGGTCATCCGTGATGGCTGCCGTGCCTGCCCGGCAAACGAGGACGTGTGGCTGGAGGCGGCGCGGCTGCAGACCCCCGAGAATGCCAAGTCAGTGCTGGCCGAAGCCGTCAAGAAGATTCCCACGTCGGTCAAGATTTGGCTGCAGGCTGCTTCGCTCGAGACGAATCTGAACATGCGCCGGCGCGTACTACGCAAGGCCCTCGAGGTGATCCCCAACTCCGTAAAGCTTTGGCAGGCTGCGATCGACTTGGAACCACCCGAGGACGCACGACTGATGCTTGGCCGCGCTGTAGAATGCGTGCCCCACGCCGTTGATATGTGGCTTGCGCTTGCGCGGCTCGAGACCTACGCCAACGCGCGGAAAGTGCTCAACAAGGCGCGTGAAACGATCCCGACCGAGCCGCAAATTTGGATCACAGCTGCTCGGCTAGAGGAGGCCAATGGGAATCTTGACGTCGTAGATAAGATCATTGAGAAGGCCATCAAATCTCTTGCTCTTCATTCGGTGACACTCGAGCGCGAGGCGTGGCTGGCGGAAGCCGAATCGTGTGAGAAGGGCGGCGCACCACGATCAGGACAGGCCATTGTGAAGGAGGCACTGGGGATGGGCGTCGAGACTGAGGACCGCAAGCGGATGTGGATGGAAGACGCAGATTCGTTCGTCGCACGTGGGTGTCCCGAGTGCGCGCGCGCAGTTTATGCCGTTGCGCTATCCGTCTTCCCCACCAAGAAGTCGGTATGGGTGCGCGCAGCGCGTCACGAGAAGGCGCACGGAACAGCCGAGAGCCTAGACGCCTTGCTCCGCCGTGCGGTCTCTTATTGCCCGCAAGCACAAGTGTTGTGGCTCATGGGCGCCAAGGAGAAGTGGATGTCTGGAGACGTCGAGGCGGCACGTGCCATCCTCAACGAGGCTTTCCGCGCCAACCCTGATTCCGAGCAGGTTTGGCTGGCCGCGCAAAAACTCGAATCTGAGAACAACCAGCCCGAGCGTGCGCGCAAGCTCCTTGCAAGGGCCCGTGAGCGCGCTGGAACGGAGCGGGTGTGGATGAAGTCAGTCACGCTCGAGCGCGACTTGGGAGACCTGGAAGCGGCTCTCGCGCTGCTCGCGCCAGCGCTCAAGGCCCACCCGCGTTTCTGGAAGCTGCATCTCATCAAAGCTCAGGTAGAGTCGCGCATGGGTAATCCGGAGGCGGCCCGCGAGACGCTTAGTAAAGCGCTCAAGGTTGTGCCCGAGTGCGTGCCGATGTGGCTGGCGGCGGCGGAGCTGGAGGAGCGACAAGGGGCGATCTCCAAAGCCCGCTCCGTGCTTGAAGTTGCACGCCTCAAGAATGTCGGCGCGGCCGCACTGTGGCTCGAGGCAGTGCGGCTCGAAAGGCGTGCCGGGAACCGTAAGGCGGCACAGACGCTCATGGCCAAGGCGCTGCAACAATGCCGTTCGGCGGGCATATTGTGGGCGGAGGCCATTGCGATGGAACAGCGGGCGCAACAGAAGACGAAGTCATCTGACGCACTCAAGGCGTGCGACAACGATGCTCACGTCATCTTGGCGGTCTCGCGACTCTTTTGGCGAGACCGCAAGGAGGAGAAGGCCCGTTCGTGGTGCAATCGCGCAGCAACGATCGACCCAGATCTTGGCGATGCATGGGCAAATTATTACGCATTTGAGCTGCAACATGGCACGACAGAACAGCAAGAGGAGGTCCTCCGTCGCTGCATTGCTGCGGATCCACATCACGGGGAAGAGTGGTGCAGAGTTGCGAAGGACGACGTGAATTGTCTTGGCTGGAGCTGTGAGCGGATCCTCAAGCAGGTGGCTGCGAATATGGAGTTGGGCAAGTACACGCGCGAAGTTCTGGACAAGACGGCGCAACAACATGCTGGCAATGGCCGGAGTAGCGGAGGGGTGGCAAGCAGCACCCCCATGGACACGAACGGCGCTCAGGATTGATCGGCGCTCAGGGAGCTCAGAGTTTAACGGGGACCACGTGAAGATCCAGCGTAAAGTCGCTGAAGACCTCGACGGCGTACGACCTCACTGTTTGGGCAACTTGTTCTTGCACGCTGCTTGTGCTGAATGCCCGACCGTCTGGGAGTACCCCGGAGAGAGCTCGACGCCTCCGAGGATCGCCTTCAGGCTCCCTCTCATGCATGCATGCTAAGGGCTTCTCGTCACGGCAAGCCGTGTGCATTTGGAAGTTGGAGAATCGCTTCATCATGGATGTTGATCGTTGAAGAAGCGGAGACCTTTAGTGCACCTTTATTGTTGCAGCACGTAAGGACACGTTTTGGTGTCGCTGGATCGTTGGGGTGGGATGGCCTCCTTTCTCTCTTACGCGCCAATCTCAAAATGATAACGCCAAACACAACGTTGCTTGCTTCCGCCTCACACGTAGACGGCGGGATGAAGTAGCCACTAGAGCCACTAACTAGATATGTTGCGGGTAAGGGGAGAGCCACCCCAAGGGTTTTACCCCTAAGGAAGCGCTCCCTTTAAGAACCTCCCCCCCCCCCATTCTCATGATCAGTGATCAGTCGTCATGGAGGGGGGCCTTGCGCCGCACCCTCATGCTCTCGACCCCTGGCCCCTAGAAGCATGATGAGGGCGGGTAGAGGTAGAAGGTAGAGGAGGCTGTGTCTAGGCCGCTAGCCTCCCTTGCCTCCGCCTGCTTCTCCCTCGCTAGCCCTCCACCTCTTGGGCCGTCACGCTGCACGCTTCACCTGCGTATCTGTCGAGCGGCGAGCGGGCCGAAGGATGCGGGGTTGGAGCGATGGGCTGGCTACGATGGGCTGGCTAGCGCTAGCGAGGAGGGGCCTGACGAATTGGGATGACCCATTAGGTCTGAGGGGAATGAGGAAGGGGCAAAGCCGGCGGCCGGCGGCCGGCGCGGCGGTAGGTATCCGGTAGTAGGAACGACTTCGGATACGCTGTACGCTGACGGGCTGAAGCCCGTCAGCAGAGGAAGGCGGGCAGGCGGGCTTGACGCTTGACCGAGGGCGAGGACGGCATAGGTGGTCGTGAAAGGCTTCGAGGTAGGCGCGGCGCATTGGCTCTTCGACACGTAGAGACAGAGCTTCTCGCCGTCTCTCGTCGGCACTCGTCGGTATAGTCTCTAGGGGTTCTAGTTCTAGGGATGCAACCTCTACTTGTAGTCTACTTTGAGTGACGTCTCCCCGTCTCCCCTGCCCGCAACAGCAAGAGTATTGTAGAGGTCTTATGTTTACTCTACCATTTCGAGCACTCCTAGGAGTAGGAGTAGGAGTAGGAGCGCCTCGCCGCGCCCCGCCGCACCGACCAACACTGCTGACCGACCGACCGTCCCCCCTTGCTATTGTCTATTGTGTACGACAAAGGGGTCGTTCCGACTATAAACCTAGCCATTTGTCAGCGTTTGTTCCCGTAGTCAACCCCAACCGGCCAACCGGCAACCAACAACCGGAGCACCAAATACTTAGGCGTGCTCTTCATCAGATAGTACACGCCGCGTGCCCGCCACCGGGCCGCGCCGCCCCGCGAGTAGCAAGCAGCGCCTCCGCGCCTCCCCCCCCCAACGGCGCTCCCGTTCAAAGGCCAACAAACCCAACCCCAACCCCTTTGTTCCCTCGCCCTTCCAACACCTCCCTCCCTCCCTCCCTCGCTCCCTCCCTCCCCAGAGAAGCGCCAGGAAGTTCAAGGGGCCCAGCGGGAAGGCGGGGGAGGAGGAAGAAGGGCGAGGGAAGGGAGGATCCCCCCACACGTACAAGTGGGGGCGGGCGGCGCGGGGGCGGCGGGGGCGGCGGCGGGGGCGGCGGCGGGGGGCGGCGGCGGGGGGAGTTGGTTCGTCGCGATGGGCGCGCTGATGAAGCCCCCCCGAGCTCGCCGCTCCACCTTCCCACACATCCGCCCCGCCCCGCGCCCCCCCCCGGCGCCCCCGCGCCCCCCCCCGCCGCCCCCGCCCCCCCCCCCCGCGCGGCTCCCCGCCTCTTTCTCCACAAGTTTCGGCCGGCGAGCAATCTCGCCGACAGCGCCTCCTTCCTTTTCTCTCGTCTCTTCTCATCCTCCCCCGCTCTCCTCCCGTCCCATCCATTCATCTATCCGCTCTCTCTCTCTCTGTGAGGCCCCGTCCCACCCACTCTCCCTCCCCCTGCACCCCAGCCCTCGCGAACTGAGGAGTGTCCGGCGCATCGCGCAGCTCTCGACGAGCGACGAGTGCGTGCCCGATTGAAGCCGCGAGACCACACGTTCGCCGCTCGCCCAGGTGGCCCCCTCACCCAAGTGCCGCCCGTCCGCTCGCACTTGCAGATCTCGAGCGCACAAGAGTCATGGCCAACAACAACGACACGGCAAAGGTGAACAACTCCCTCGACGACGGGCACATCCACCTCGGTCTCGCATCCGGCTTCCCTAGCCGCCTCTTCGCCACATTCATCTGCGGCGTCTGGGTGACGGCATCAGCCAGCCAGATTGCTGACCTCCTTTCCTGGTCCAGCATCACGGCTGACAGCTACGTCTCGTACTGCGTCGCCGTCGGAGCCGGCGGTATTCTCTTCCCGCTAATCGCCCTCATGATGCTCAAGCTGTGCTCAGGGTCGATGGAGAAGGAGCTCTACAGCGTGAAGGACGAAAGCATTACCGCCCAAAAGCTCTGGGGCATCTTCTTGGTGTTGTGGTGGGGCTTTGGCGCTTTCTTTGGCACCTTCCACTCGCCGTTCACGACCACTGGCAATGGATACTTTGCTTTGTGGGCAGGTGAGGCTGACGCGCACGCACGGTTTGCCTTGCGCGGACCCGGGACGTGCTGACGCGTCCTGCGCTTGCTCGCAGGCTTTCTTTTCTCACTCGCTGCTCTCGGCGACGTTATGGAAAGCGTTAAGACCAAGCTTTCCACCACCGCCGGCCAGATTCACGGATCGCACATCAGCGGCCCGGCTCTTGGGCTGTTTTTTGCGGCGGTCATCCTTCTCATCGCGACCATTCGGCCGGTCGATGCGGGTTCGAACACAAACGACTTTGCCGAGGCCCTCTTCGGCATGATCGCCTCAGCCGTCACAATCCTCATCTGCCTCGTGCTCATGATGACGACCAAGCTCCACACCAAGATCGTCCAAGTCATTGGCATCCTCCTCGGATTAACCTGGGCTGCTGTTGCCGGTATCATGACCTTCCGCGCACCCTTCACCACCACGGGTAACGGATACTTCGCCAGCTACTTCGGCTTGTTCATGGCATGGAAGCTCTTTGGCGTCGCTGTGCTTGAAAAGTAAATGCATGAGATCAGCGCCCGCAAGTCCTGTTCAGAAGAGGATCTTCTCGCATGTCCAGCCACCATCGGCTTCAAGTGTGCAAGGTGAGGTGCTCGCAATCTCTCGTCCTTCCTTGTGGAACGGAGCAAGCTCCATGGGCCGCACGACGTCACAGTTTCTCGCCTCTCCCCACTCTTGCAATGGTTTCCACTCTTGCAATGGTTTAGACGCGCTGCCCAAGCTGCCGGTTGTCTCACGTCAAGTCCGCTTCTTTGATCTCTCGTTGCCACTCGAGCGTGAGAGTAGCTACGCAGCATATTTTGCTACGCTGCCTTGTTGTCAGATGCTCATGAAATGCGAGGATGGTGGTTGTGCGCAGGAGAGTTGTTTATACTTCATAGTAGTAGTTGTGTCTGTGCAACATCTGCGGTGGTGAGAGCTTCGATCGTCAGCGTCGATACGAGCTCTCTCGCTCTCAAAACTCAAAATTGCGTATGAGATGTCAGCTGTGTGTTTCATAGACATAAATGCAACGTGGGGGTGCGGAAGGACGCGCGCGTGAGAGCCGGGTCTTTCAATCACGATCATTGTGTGTATTCATTTGCGCCGGCCATACCACACGCGAATATAGTCAGGAACGGTTCGCGCATTTAAGTGGCGGCACGACGCATCACTCCAACTATCAGTAAACTGATAGGGTCATGGAGCGCGCGCCGCCGCCCTCCCTCGCTGCCGCTGCCCTCGCCGAGATGGACGAAGGCTTGAGCGACACACCGCTGTCGCCGAAGCGACCGCGTCAGGACGACCCTCCCAGCCAGGTGGGCACAGAAGCCAACCTGCCACGCCCGCAGACCACCGCGAACACCACGAACAAGGCTGCCATGCTGGCAGCAGCCAGCATGCAGCACACCCCCAACACAACACACAGCCACACCAGCCACACCACACCAGTGGGACGCTTCCAAAGGGAAGGCCTCCGGGCTGGGACCCTACACAACCGCGGTACCGCCCTCGCGCTCCGGCGCGAGGGGCCGGCCCGGCACCATCATCTACAGCAGGACCCCAATGGGGAAATGCCGCATCAAAACAAGGTGTTGGACAAAGAGCAGACAGGACCCCCCAGCAAGGGGCGAAGGAGCAAAAAGGGAGGCAGACCGGGCGGGATGCCCTCCAACGCCGCCGAAGGCCAAACGGACAAGCGAGCCACGGGCGCGCGAACGCCGCAAGTGACACAGGCCCAGGAAGCCCACCACAACAAACACCAACTTGAGAGAGAGCCTACGCAAACGCAAAGCACAAACCACACGGAACCCTCGGCAGGGAGTGACAACATAGCGGAAACATCGAGCCATATGGACGCCCGAGAGACGAAAACCTATTCAAGGCTAACCCCACCCTCCGCCCCGGTCACGCAGGTGGCCCTACTTGACGAAGACTTAGAGGCCGAACCCGAGGGGGAGGCCGAATTCCCGGACTCCCACAAGATCATTATCACCTTTACGGCATACGAGAAGGGGCACAAGGCCAAAGACGAAGAGGTTCTCGGCGCGATCGTCGCGCACCTAAACAAGCTGGAGGGCGTCGACCTCGAGCCCGAATTTCTATCCAAGAGCGCCTCCGGCCCCTGGGAGATTCTCGTCACGGCGGATTGCGCCAATCAATTCCGCGAAGAATACAAAGATGTGGCGGACTTTCGTAAGGCGGGTATCCCCTGCCCGATCGCGGTCAAGTATCAAACACTCGACGAAAAATTCAAGGAAATTCCGCGGGCATCCAACAAGGCATTGGCCAGCGCATTTAAAGACGCCTCAGCGCACCTAGTGGTGCGAAACTACAAGTTTGAGTTGAAGAACTACATAACAATCAGCTCGCTCGCCAAAGCGGTCGAAAACCAAGGATTCTTCTTTCTCCAAGGCAACCAAGAGCGCACCAAGATCCTCACCAAAGAGGGGATCCTTGTAACATAGGGCAAGAAGGAAGTCTACCATCTGTACGTTGCTCCGAAACACGGAACGTTCGCTTCTTTCGACTTTCCGCGCAAGATCATGCTCACCGTCAACGGGGCTCCCTTCCCCATCGAGTACTCCGTCCGCAACTGCCGTGAGCTTGGCGGCGACATAAAGAACCTGAGCATCCACGCGGGGCCTAAGGGCTGCAAAGGTTACAACAAAGGCTACGCCATGGCGTTCCATCCCCCCTTGCGCATCTGCGTGTGCGAGGAAGAAAAAGCCGCGCGACTTGAGCGCGAGGAACGCAAGCGCACGGCCCCGCCGAAGATGACTATCCAAGAAGCCATGAACCCGAATGCCCCGGAGCTGTGCAAGCGATTCCCTAACGGGAAATGCCCCATGAACATCACGGGCAAGGCATCTAGCACGCCACACCGACGCGTTCGCACTTGACCCCAAGAACCCTAAGCACGCGAAATCTCGAAATTTCATCGAAATTTGGGGGTGCTTGGGCTCAAAATCTGAACGAAATCTCAAACGAAATTTGGGCGAGTTGAGAACGAAATCCTGACCCCAGCTTACAACACACCCTCGCTCGCTCTCACGTATCAAAATTTTCTTCCCACCCGGGTTTCCTCAAGCCGCGTCTCCCGCCGTGAATGCTTCCTCCTCTCAGTCGCAGTCGCCAGTTGGGTGTGTGGCAACGTGGCAACTTCCAACTCGTCACTAGTGGCTAGCGGGGTTGGCTAGGGCGATATAGCATTAATTATTTTATTTTATTTATATTTTCACTACACCCCTACGCTGCAATATGTCTATAAATACAGCTGGAATCTCATACGTCACACGCGCAGTTTGCTACTGAGTTCCATCGCGGCGAATGTTCACACACTCTCCACACAAGTTGCACAATCCACTCAATAGAAGCAGACTTCCTGTGCTACCCCCCCCCCCCCCAAACAGCGCTACAAACAATCAGCTTGTCTTAAGAAGCGAGTGGTACACGACATTGTCGACAAGTCCAACGACCGTGTAAATCCCGCCGATGACGGCACAGATCTTCGTTACGAATGCGGCGAACGACTCCGCCTCTTCTTGTACTACGACTTTGACGGGAGATATGTCATAGTAAAATACTGCGTTGGGGATGAGCTGCGTGTCGACATGCGCATCTGCTTTGCCCTATATGCACGAGCGGAGGGTGAGCAGTCAAGGCAGAAGCTACTGCAGCTTGACATCTTGTGGAGGTGTGCATTGCATCTCGTTGCCAGGTCGCATTCATGGGTTGCACGCGAGTCGATCGGCAGTGGTCGTTCCGCTGTGAGGAGAATTGCCCGTGCGCGCACCTCATACCACTCGAGCTTCCGCGGTCGGTACTCGTTGTAATTGGCCTTATACCTGTAGGCCTGAGTCACTTCACCGTCGAGGTGATGGTGATGAAATGGTACCACCTTGAGGTAATGTTTGAGTGTAGCGAGCTCTTGGTGCATCGTGAATCCCATTTGATAGAGTGACGAGCGCTCCTCAATGCTGATGACCTTGTGCGTCTTGCTCGGACGCTCGCTAGGATACGCGAAGAGCAGTTTATCTACGTGATGTGAGACGTTCATCACGCGAGTGTTGAACGAGTGCGAGTCTGATCGGGCCGATATTCTGAACGAGCCGGGCACGCGGCTGATTTCGATCGAGCCTGTGAGCTGGCATCCCTCGCCCGCCATCGTGTGCGACTCTACGACGGGAGCAGCCCTCGCCGCAGGCTGCGGCTCGGCATCACCCTCGGGCCCACCTGACCTGCCGCGAAGTAAATTTCTGGGCAGTGCTTCCTCAATGAAACTGACAAACACTGACGAGTCTCGATCTCCTAGATAGTTTTCGTGTGAGTGGATTTGGTGGTGCCGGTAAATGCGGATGGTTGGGAAGGCGTGGATGTGATGTTGCTGACAGATCGAGCGCGCATCTTCTGCGGTACAATCTACTCGGGCGACGCGCACGAAGGGCGCATACGGTTTTGCTTTGACCATCTCCCACGTCTTGCGCCAGACAGGCTCAAGGCGCTGTGACCATGGGCACCACGGTGCCCCAAAGGCCACAAGTACGAGATCGTAGCTCTTAATTACCGATTCGAAGGTGTTCTCATTGAGCAAGGGAAGTGTCTCGGGTAGCTCTGAGATGACCGCAAACTCGTCCTCGTCGAGCTCCTCGTGCACAATGTCCTCCGAGCGCTCCCGGTAGTACTCAGTACTCCGGTGGCCGCTGTCGGCCGCAACCTTGAATTTGACAATGTGCTGGGTGACGTTAGTGAGCGAGGTGCCCATCACGTCGGAGACGTCGACCGAAGCAAACTGGCACGGCAGCCGCTCCATCGTCAGGTTGAAGTAGATGCGCATGTGTTGCTCGGCCGAGTCGTCGAGTGTCACGTCGGTTGTCGTAGTCACTGTGAGGAAGTCGCTCAGGTTGGAGAGGAAGAGGTAGACGAGGAGGAAGGCGGTCGCGAGCGAGATGAGGCCGCCCGCGCGCGTCGCGTCCGTCAGGTCCTTGGGCACCTTGCGATATAGGTGAATCTCCTGAAGCAGCGACCCGATGCCCATCGTGACCGCCGCCGCGCCGCAGCTCGCTCGCTCTGCGCCCCTCCGCCGCTGGAGCGAGCAGCGGAAGTGAGACGGAGAGGAGGCCACGCATGGTTTTAGTTTAGAGTAGAGTAGTAGTATCGTAGTATCTATGAAAAGAGATTAGAGAGGGTGGTGCCTCTCGGACAGGACGCCATATTTCCTTTTTCTGTCGAGCAGTAGGAGTAGAGTATCCATGTGTGGTAAAGTACTAAGTACTTGTATTAGCCCGGTCATTCTGTCTTTTTAACCACAATTTTCCACCTCCCCTGGGTGTCCAAGGATTCCGCAGCAGCGCCCCCCCCTACCCCTACCTGCCCCGCCAGCCGCCAGCTGCCTCCCCCCTCCGAACAACCGCCTCTCACCCCACGAAAGGCAATGGCGTCGGTGAGTGTGAGTGACCCCCTCCCCCTCCCCCTCCCTTCCCCTTCCCCCGCGCGTGGCGGTCTATTTTGGGAGATTGAGGCGGGTGCTCACGTGCTCACGGGAGGGAATCGGAGTGGTGAATCTGTGAATCTAGGGCGCATCACTCTTAGAAACGCGGAGCTTCCGCGACGTCCTATCGTAGCCTATCGCCCGCAATAAAGGATATATATAGGGCGGTCAAACAGCAAACAGCAAGGCTTTTTTAATAAGTACTTGTATTGGTATTTGATGTTTTCTTTGGTCTTCAACAACTACGCACCGTAGCCCCAACGCCAACAGCCCAAAGATCCATTCTTAGGCATGTACTCTCCTACTACCCTAGTACTCTACCCCCCCCTTCCCCCCTTCCCCCCCTCCCCCCTTCCCCCCCTCCCCCCTTCCCTCCGCGTGGGCCAACGGCGCCCGAGGCGGAGAGAGGAGGGCCGCGCCTCGCGGATTTGGCGCGAGCTGCCGCCCCCCCCCCCCCCCCCCTCTCCTCCCAGGCGGGTATTGTGTGCCTCCCCCCCCCCCCCCCCCCCCCCCCCCCCCCCTCTCTCTCTCCTCTCGCGCGCACGCCTCGTCTCGCCCCGCGTTTCTTCCGCTGAACAAGAGCTCTCTCTAAGCTCTCTCGGCGTACCTCTCTCCTCCCGATCGGCTCCCTTCTCCCGCCACGCCTCCCCTCTCTCCGCCCCTCAGCCCCCCGCCCCCGGCCCGTCTCGCCCCCCTCCCCTCCCCCTCGCCATGCGTCCCGTGCGCGAGAAGGCCCGCGCCGTCAGTTACAGGGAACCGAACGAGAGCGAGGTTTACCGCGACGCCGACCCGGACGAGCTTGCCGCCTCGGACCGCCGTGGCAAGAAGCTCAAGACCGAGGGAGCCAAGGAGGTGGAGGGCAGAGGCGGTCGGCGGAGAGCGCATGGCAAAGAAATCCCTCTCGACGCAATTGCGATCGAGCTGGCGCCAGTGCCGGGCGCCGAGGAATACAGCTACTCGCTTGGCGGCGCCGAGATCGGCGGTGTCGAGGCAGACCGCATCCTCGGTGAGGTCGAGGCAGATGAGTCTATCATCAAGCTCACCTCGCAATTCTCCACGTGCCGACGGATCGTTCTTTTCCAGCAAGGGCGCAACGGTCCGCGTGCTGTGGCCGCTGCGGTTATCGAGTTACACCTGGGCGGTTCAGCGAGTGGCGGCGTCCTCGAAGTCCCGATCCTTGCCTCCGCGCGTGCGATGCGTGGACAGGGCCACGGCTCTGTGCTCGTCGCCTTGCTCGTTGAGCTTGCGTCCATCCATTTGGCCTTCCCATCGCAAGGCATCATCCCGCAGGGCTCGCAAGGTGCAGTCGCCATGCTAGTCTCGTCCACCGACGAGGCGCGGCGTTTCTGGTTGACGCAGGAGTGTCTCATCCTCTCGAATTGCCCACCCGCGGTACGAGACGCGATCCGAGGTCTCAATCAGAGGGGTGGCCAGCGCTTTGGCCACTTTCACACCACGTCGATGGCTCGTGAGTTGCCTGACGGGCGCGTGGTCTCGCCTAGTGCCTTGCCGGGCGCAGTTCCTAAGCACGGTGTGTTGGTCACCGTCGCGATCGCCCGGTATCGTGCGCGCCTCCCACACACCAAAGGGCTGAGTGCGGCCAAGGCGGCCGAGATGTTCAAGTACGAGGACTTGCCACCTGGCGGCTCATACTTCGTGGCACCAGGTGTAGGGCGCACGCCCCTCAGCTACGCAGAGCCAGAGGGGCGCTCCGTACACGTGCCTCTTAGCCGGCTTCAGGCCTTCCCCGTCGTAGGCAGCGTTCCCGGCCATGGTGGCTGGGGAACGCCCGGCTATGGTGTCCGCTCTACTGTGCCTATCCGTGGTGGCCAGACTGTGATCGAGGTGTGCGGACGTTGGATCTCGGATGAGGAGCACGAGGAGCTGCCGCTCCGTGAGCGTGGCTTTTGCATCGGCCTCGACGAGCGTGCGCGTGCGCTTCGCCGCGCGGCCGGCGACGACAAGTGTTGGCTCGACCTCCATGAGGTGGGCTCGCTCGCGCGCATGGTTCGCGAGTGCAATGAGGCACCCAATCTTGAGCTAGTTTTGCACCCGGACCCTGCATCACATGGCGTCTCAGCAGGCTCGCCCTTCCGTCTCTACTTTGTGGCGAAACACGACATCCCTTCGTTGGCAGAGCTTGTCTGGGAACGGCCGACTCTCGTCGCTGGCCGGCGTGGTAGAGGTGCAGCCAGTGCTCCATCCCGTAACAGCGCTGTTGCATCGACACCCTGCGCGCCGACGCCCTCCGCTGCGGCAGCCTTCGCAACGCCCCGCTCAAGCGGGCCGGTGGTGGAAGGTAGCCTAGCGGAAGTGCGCAGCAGCGACCGAGCTTTAGAGGGAGCACGATTTGGTGTGACTGTCCTGGCTGCCGGACGAACGGATGGCCTCTTCCGTGTGCGGTACATGGACCTTTTCCTTTCCCCTTCATCTGAAGAACCTCTCACGGAGTGGGTCGAGCCCAAGCAGGAGGATGAGCTACGCCCGCCGCCGCCGCTACCGCCCGATGGCTTTCATTCTAAGCTGCGCGAGGGAGACGAAGTTGACCTTCTCTTCGAAGGGGCGTGGTGGCCGGTGTCGGTATGCGCCGTACACCACACCAAAGAGGATGGCACTAAAGCGAGCTCGGATCGCACGTTTGAGGTGGAGTCCAGACTTGATTCCACCCGCTTTAGCGGGCTCAGCTGCCGTGTCTCAGCGGCCCGGATAAGGCCGAATTGGAAGTGGGAGGGCCGTGCGGATGGGAAGGCCGGCAGATGGACCTTTCAGCTTCGGTCGCATGGGTGGATCCTGCTCGATCCAGATGGAAAGCCGTACCCGGCCAAGCCTGCTCCTACACCTGTGATGCCACCGCAACGGCAAGGAGCCTTCCCCTCCCCCGCATCGTACGTCAAAGCTTTGGAGACTCCCTCAGCCGGAGTGGAAGTGATGGGCATGCAAGACGATCTGGCTCGTCAGCAAAGCAGGACGCAGGTGACAAAGATGGAGCAGCCGCCTATGGAAAACCTGACAGGGAATTCAATGTACGAGCAGCAGCGCGCCCAGCAAGCCAGGATGTACCAGCAACTGTGTGGCACCCCCGGCGCCCAAATGTATGGTACACCCTCTGGTCAAGTGTGCAGCGCGACCGGCAACCCGATGTATTCCCCTTCCCCCACCCAAGTGTGTGGCTCCTCAGCGAGCCACATTTACGGCGCTTCATTGGGGCAGCAGGGTTATGGCGCCTCAGGGGGCCAGTATGGCGCCTCAGGCGATCTTGTTGCCTCAGGGAATCGTTTCGGCGCTTCGGCGTGTCAATATGGCGCCTCTGGGAGCCAATGTGGTTCCGCCGGGAGCCACTATGGCATCTCGGAGAGCCAATATAGCGTGCCTGCGGGACAATACGGTGTCTCTGCGGGGCAGTATGGCGCTTCGGGAAATCAGATGTACGGCTCGTCGATGATTGACAATTTGCAGACCGAGTTGGGATCTACGTCAGCTATTCTTGAGATGCTGAATGAAGTAAATGGAGACAGGTACTAGAATTGGGGGGCATACAATGACGACAGGTAGTCTGAGGTTCCAGTCAGGATGTAATGGAAGTACGCATGCTGTGATTCATTGACTTTGCCACTCATGAAGACTTTTGATGGAACTACATGCAGCAATCCTCAAAGGGCTACACCGTGAAGGATGCTAACGCCACTATGCACACACTGTCACGATGACATTCCGGCAATCTGCCACATGGCACCCTGTGGCGCTCAGAATATCACCACACTCAGTACGCGGGGCATGCGCTTCAAGAGCTTGCAGGCTGTGGCGCGGGTCACGCTTGAGGGGCTAACGGAGGGGATTGAATTCGTGCAGAAGCAGTCAAGGCGCGCCAACAAATATATGTGGCTGCAGCATATGATGGCAATGACACGCATGACGTACGCTCTCTCCTCCATCCTCCCATTACTTACATTCCTTCCAAGACCCACCCAGTCTTGCTTTCGAGAGCGTGGTGGATGGCGCTCTCCTCTTCGTGCGCGCGCGGCACAGGCTACAAGTACAAACAATATTGTTCCAACTGCCGGGCTGCCGGCAATTTGGAGCTGTGTGCGCCTAGCTGTTTGTGAGCAAAAACTCAAATTTCACCATATTCTCACGCCGCGCACGCAACTTATTTGGACCCACTACTTTTACGAAATCTTTCTACAGCCGCCCTCAGCCCCACTACCCCCAACTAACTTCATAGTTGGTTGCGATGGCGATGGGCCGCGACTCTACCTTCCTCACGCCCCCCCGCCGAGGGTGCCCCCCCACCCCCCATGGACCAGTCACAGGCGAAGCGACCGTGTCCGCCCTGTGACCTCTGAGGCCAAGCAGGTGCAGGTGTGTGCGAGCCCCCGGTCGCCCGGTCGCGCCACACGGCCCGTGGCCCCGGCCACATGGCCACATCACAAACAACAGCCACGCTAGCCCCCCCCATGGGGGGCAGCATCCTGCAGTTTGCAGAGACCTCAAGCAGGCGGCATTATTAGGCGATAGGCGAGCATAGCCACCATTCCATTGGGCAGGCCTTGTGGCAGAGGCCCTTCTCGTCCTGGCGGCACGGCCGCGCTGCTCGGCCTGACACCGGGTGGCCCTCATGTTCTCAGCTCACTAAACATACCAGTAACATTCATTTAAACCAAAACCAAGCTCAACATCAAGTAACAAGTAACCAAGACCCCAAATCGCCGATAACCTAAACACGCCGCAAGAGACGGAGAGACCCACGAACGTTCATTTTTCGGCCCGGCTCCGGCTCTCACTCGCTCCTGCGGTGGCGCAGAGCGTACGAAGGACACCGAGAGCAGAGAGATGACACGCGGGGGGGGGGGGGGGGACACGCGGGAAAGGGAGAGGGATGAAACGGGGCCGGCGACTCAGACAAAACAGAAAGGGGGAAATGAAAGGGGGGATGGGTGGTTCTCGCCCCTCATGACTCATGAGGGCATGAGGGGAGTCAAGACAGTGAGGAGGGGCGCCCCCCCCACCCCTCCATGGCGACCAAACACAAAAGCAAAAGATGCTAGCGTCTGAGGTCTGGCTGAGGGTAATTAATAATCAATGATCAGCAATGCAGAAGTACAAGTAAGCTATTCTTTTGATATTTCACTACTATACTTATAATATCGCGTAACAACCTGATATTAGGCTGAGAATGGGACCTGATATCTATGCTAAGGGAGCCGAAACCTGATGACCTGATACCTGACGGAGCATCTATGGCCTCTGGCGACCCCTGGAGGCTCCTGGAGGCCAGCTCAGGGGGCAGAGAAGGCTGGGGCTGGGCCCTGGTCTCCCCTGCCTCTCCCTCGCTGGCGCTCCTGGGCCTCAGGGGCCCCCACTCTGCACCTGTCTGCCTGTCGAACAGGGGGGGAGGGGGAGGGGGGGTTGGAGCGATGGGCTGGCCACGAGGGGCCAGGACGCGCGAATCAGGCGAGCCTGTCCGGGAGAGAGTGGGTCAGCATGGCAGTGGCCTCCTGGCAAGCCATCAGGCATGCCAGGAGAGTGGGTGGTTCCTCCCCCATGGCAGGGGAGGAGTGGAGAGAGGGGGGGGCTCGTGCCCCCCCATGGGCGAACTAAGTATAAACTTAGTTGAGCACGGTGCCAAGAAAGTAAAGAACAGGTAAGCCATCGGGAGGTTGAAACACACGGGAACGGGGCGGGGGGGTCGGACAATCGCGCCGGGAAGGGGGGGGAGCCAAGGAGCGCGCGGGGGGGTAAAGCTTCTACCCGCCCCCCCGCCCCCCTCCCCCCCGCGCCCTGTTGTGAATGCCCCCCCCCCCCTCCCAGCGTCCCGTCGAGAAACCTATGACATGTGAGTGTCGCGCTTTCCCTGCCCACAACAGTCACAATCTCACGACGCGCACTCAGAGACGTTGCGGCTAAGTTGCTGTTTCACATAGGAGTCCATGGCCATGTGTAGAGAAAAGCCAAAACCAAATCAGTGACAAATGGATGCGGCCCATCTCAATCCTTAACTTGCCATCCGCTCTCAAGACAGCACCCAGCTTGGTGCATTTCTTGGCCAGCAGAAATAAGAGCCTCCCCAGCGAGCAACAAGTTATTCCCGACCTCACGAGGAATACGCCCACCGCCATCTTCTGCCATGTCGTTTCCCATCTGCAAAAGCACCACTCCGGCGCACTCGAGTGCTTCACCGCATGCTTGCAAATCCGGCCCAGCAGCAGATGCCATGTTTATACACCCAGTGCACCCAGCGCCTGCCTCGAGAGCTGTGGCGGCTCCAACAAAGTGAACAATGTCCATGCACGATAGGAGCGCCGCGCCCGCAGAATTGATCTCCCTTGCAGCCTCACCCAGCTCTTCCGCAGCACCATGCCGGCCCTCCCAACGCCCTGAGTCCAACGCCTCCGCAGCGAGCTTGCACGCCAGCCCAGCATTCGAAATGAAGTTTGCAGCTGCTGAGAACGGAGATCGCGGCTCGTCAGATGGCTTCGCTTCATCAAAAATTGCAGCTGCTCCTGCTAAGTGGCTGGCGCAGCAGGTGAAAGAGTTGGAGGCAGCGAGCAACGGAGAGGTACCACCCTTCCAAGTAATCGGCCCTACCATGGCTGCACGAGCTGGAATTGTAGAGAGGAGGATGAGGGAGAGGCTACTCATTCTTGTGGTCGTCTGTATTCTCCGTCGAGCAGAATGTGGTGCGCGGCGAGATGAGCGTCTGCAGCAGACAGAAGGCAGTGATAGCGCCGAGTATTCCCAGACTGATCCATTCGAGAAGCAGCTCATTGGTGAGGGGCACTGCGATGTCGCCGAGAGATATGATCCTGGGCCCGCGCTCGCCGTCGAGAGAGATGAAGGGAGAGCCGTGCTCCTCGTCGAGAGCCGTGAGTGGAGGCTCGAGCTGGTCCATTGCATCCACCCGCGTGCGTGCGTCCGGTGCACGGAAGGGGGAAGGGAAAGGTGGGCGACTGAGAGAGGGCTGGGGTAGGGAACAGAGAGAGGGAGAGGAGAGAGTAGAAGAGACGAAGAGGGAGGGGGGGGGGGGGGGGGAGAGAGGGGGGAGAGGGGGCGGAGGGGGAGCGGAGGGGGAGCGGAGGGGGAGCGGAGGGGGGAGGGGGGAGGGCGGGTTCGAGGAAAAGGAAGACCGAGAGAGGGAAGGCGGGAGGTGACCCGCTGGAAGATAGGAGAGAGTCAGAGTTTTATTGTTGTGCTAGTACTACTATAACCTTAGTGCTGAGTGCTAGGGGACCGTAGCCCTAGATGGGAAATACGGTGCTAGGGCCTGCAAATACAGCCAAATACATATGTATTCGGCCCCCGGCCAAATACATTTCAAATACATTCGAGGGCTACAACCCAGGACGCGCTTCAAATACAGTCAAATACATATGTCAGGTATGTCATATGTATTTGGCCTCTGGCCAAATCCAAATACGGTAAACCTAGATGGGAAATACAGAGCCGGGCAACAGAAATACAGAAAATACAGTATGTATTTGGCCTCCGGCCAGGCCAAATACAGATACCGGTGGGGGGATATGGATATGGATATATACTACTACATATAATATTGCTATATATATATTTTAATATATCTAGTTCTAGCTATTCTACCATAGAGAAGGCCGTAGGGGTCTAGGGGTCTAGGTACGTCGTCGCTTCTCGCACGCTCGCTCGCTCATTCGCTCATCCCCCCCCCCCCCTCCCTCCTTCCCTCCCTGCCTCCCTCCCTCCTCCCTTCTCCCTCCCTCCCGCTCCTTCGCTCGCTCTCACTCCTTCGCTCCTTTCCTCCCCTTGTCCCCCCCTTCCTCCCTCTCTCTCCTCCCTCGCTCGCTCGCTTGCCCTTCCCCCCCTCGCCTCCCCCCCCCCCTCCCTCTCATAGTGAGTGACCGGGCTATCTACTTCGTCCCTGCTGGCTCGCCTGGTCACTCCCTTGTTCCCGATGCAATCTGGTGCCATCTCCATCGCTCGAGGAACCGAAGGCGCCGAGGGGCTAGACAGTTAGATAGAGTCTAGAGTCTAGAGTGTAGAGTGTGAGCACTGTGAGCGCGCGTGACTGAGGAGGGGGGGGAGGCCGGAGGCAGGAGGCAGGCGGCGAATCGCACAATTTCTTGGCCAAAATTTTCGTACAGACAGGTGGCCCTTTGGAGGATTTCAATTGGGCATCGCGACACGATCAAAAAATGCAGCATTCCCCATATATATTAGTAGTTAAAACGCCATGTTTGACCGCCCTACAAATGGGCCTCTACATGTACATACATCTACGTAAAAAACCCAACATAATTTTCAATGAGAAATCCACTATGACGTGAGCGGTGCCCGTCACTTACTATTGCGAATGTGAGACGTACGTCGACGAAAGGGCGCGAGGATGCAGAGCAGGACAGCGCCAATGCGCACGGGCTATCCAAAGATGATGAACACTCGAGGCATGAGGGATGTCTCCCCGTGCACTGCTCATGCCAAGAGGCCGGCGGATCGAGCCCCGACAACAGCGACACCAATGACCAATCCGGCAAAAGTAAAGAGGAAACAATTGAGACGGCGTGTGAAGCCTGGAATGCGCCCTTTGGCCGATTGAATGTAGCCGTCAACATACTTGAGGTTGCAGGACGCGAAACCAATGCCGAGCAGCGCAGGGCTCCAGTGCAGCACGGTTGCTAGGAGTGACGGCAAGCCAAGGCTGGCAATGGCTGGCAAGTATAATGCATAGAGCCACAGGAGCGGTATGAAGTAGCCTGTCCACTCGGTGCAGTTGGTGGAGGCCTTGAACGCCCTGAAGTGCGCATCAGCTTGCGGCGATTTGTCTGTCCACGGCTTGTACGGGTGAACCTCGACACTCTTGTCTGTGTAGCGCACCTCGCCCACCTTTTTCATGATAACGAGGTTGGAAAATATTGCTGCGGCCGAACCGATTGCTACGGGCAGGCAGGCCATCTGCAACTCGCGGATCGCGGACGTCGCCATCGCTCGTGTGGTCGGGGGGCGCTCTCTATGAACACGGAACCTTCTAGACGTCAGATTTTCTTGTTGTGGTAATAGAGGTCTTTTGCAGGGTTTTAGGAAGGTTGAAAGAACGGGCCTGAAATAGTTCTGTGGAGGGCTCTTGCAACTGCTCCACAAAATGTAAACTCGCTTCTTGGTTCCAACAAGTGGTTGAAAGAGAGCGCGCGCACTGTCGGGCCCCTCCCGCGAGATGCCCACGCGCCCCTTCACAGTGCAAGAGGTGGAGGATGCTCGCCTCGCCCTAGCCCTGCAGGTGTGCATTGCGAGGTGGAGACGGCGCAGGCAGAGGAGATTGGACGGCTCGGGACTGCGCGCCACGGCGCGACCGCGTGCGATCGAGGCAGCGCTCCTCGTCTTTGCCGCAGAGCCGTTGGTGCGCGTCACGCGCTCGCGCATTGGGCCAGAGCGGCTGTCGCTCGCTCGGCTGGCGCGAGAGTCAGCGGCCGCGGGCGGCAGCGACGAGGTACTGACGCGCGACATTTACGCGCGCTTCGGTATCCGGCTGGCTGATCTGCCGCGATTCATCGAAGCACTGCAGCTCCCGCCTGGCTTTCGGCTTCGCGGAGGGCATGTCTTCAGCGGAGAAGAGGCCGCTCTCATCACGCTGCGGCGCTTCAGGACCGCAGGTTTGTGCATCACATCACCTGCTTACGCATTCTCTCTCCCTCTCCTCACCCCAACCTCGCCGTACACTTCTGTGCAGGGAGTGCAACGACGTTGTCCTGGGAGTGCGGGCGAAGCGAAGCGGCCATCTCGGAGGCGCACACGACCGTAGTGACCCACATTCACAACAAGTTCCCCCACCTGGTGGACTCGCGGAGTTTTTCATCGTTTGCCCCCTTGTTTCCACTTTTTGCCTCTGCGTTTCTTTCGGTGGGGGTCCCAGTGCCGAACCTGGTGGGGTTCGTTGATGGCAAGCTGTGGGAGACTGCGCGGCCTGTGCGTGGTCAACAATTCTATTATTCAGGGCACAAGAGGTGTCATGGGGTGAAGATTCAGGGTCTAGTCTTCCCTAATGGCATACAGCCTTGGCCTTTCGGCCCTGTGCACGGCTCTCGACACGACTCCTTTTTGTGCCGGCAGTCGGGGTTGTTGCACATAATGCGTCTATGCTGCGGTGCTGGGCAAACGTACTGCTTGTTCGGCGACTCGGCGTATCCACAATCGGCCTACCTTTACAGGATCTACCGCGGCGTGCTTGCACCATGGCAGGCTCATTTCAACAAAGCTATGAGCCCATTTCGGGTCAGCGTCGAGTGGGGGTTCGGCAAGATTGCCAAGCTGTGGCCGTGGATAGACGTTGGCAAAGCGCAGCAACCTTTGCGGCGTGACTTGGGAAACTATCTGCGCGTTGCAAATGTGTTCACTAACATGCACACCTGCTTGTACGGCTCCATTGTCAATGCCAAGTTTCACCTTCATCCACCTTCGTTAGAGGCTTACATGGCCGGCGGCCCGTACTAAGGCTATGCATGTGATACAAAGCTATCTAAATATCTAGTATCTAGTACCTAGGTATCCGGATATTAGGGCTATCTATGTACCCCCGCGAAGGCCAGCATCCATAGCTCTCAACGTCAAGGTAACGAGGGGCTTGTACCTCGGGGGTGCAAGTTTCAAATAATGTAAGTGTGCCTTGCCCGCCCCTCTATTCTCTGTTCTCCCCTCTACAAGAAAAAAAAACCAATGTGGGAGAGGTGAGAAGGTGAAGGGGTGAGAGGGCCCCCCTACGGCATTTTCTCTCTTTCTCAACAACCCCCTCTCTGCTCTCTCCTCCAGATCCCTCTCTCTCTCTCTCTCTCTCTCTCTCCTCTCTCTCCTCTCTCTCTCTCTCTCTCTCTCTCTCTCTCTCTCTCTCTCTCTCTCTCTCTCTCTCTCTCTCTCTCTCTCTCTCTCTCTCTCTCTCTCTCTCTCTCTCTCTCTCTCTCTCTCTCTCTCTCTCTCTCTCTCTCTCTCTCTCTCTCTCTCTCTCTCTCTCTCTCTCTCTCTCCGCCCCTTCCCCCCCCCCCCCCCCCCCCGCTCGGCCTATCTATAGATCTAGGAGGGGTAGGTTGCTCCTCTAACGGGCCTATCTATGGGTAAGTTGCTAGGTAAGTTGCTCGAGTTGCTCAATGTTGCCTGTGGCCCTTAAAGTTGCTCAAAAGTTGCTCGCCCTCTCAAACACCCCAAAGTTGCTCAAAAAGTTGCCGGCAACTCTTGTCAGGCCCTACCGCGTGAGCCCTTCCGTGACGGCCACGCCGGCAATCTACTTTATTCTTGATTTGGGACGGCGCAAAAAGAATCATATAGAATAGGCGTGAGTACATCGCACGTTGTGCTCGCACTTGACATATGACACGTGCACTTCCGAGTCCGCGTGCGGCACAACGTGTACGCCCCCGGATCCCTGTATCGATATCTAGCTCCGGTTCCCCCTCTCCGTCTTTCCCTTTCTCGTACTCGCTTCTCCCCTCCCTTCCCCCCCTCTCTCCCTCTCTCCATTCATCTCTCTCTGTCTTTCTCCGTCTCACTTGGATAATGCTTTCTCGATTAGCTGCATCATGCACGTCATCATCCGCGTTTGCCGTTCGTCACGCGCGTCTTCGCGCTTAGCCTGCTCCTCCTTCCACTTCCTGCGCTCTTCATCCACTACCGCCTCACGCCTCGCGCGCGCTTCCTCACGCGCCACTTCGTACTCCCAACGCTTTTCCTCGCGCAAGTCACGCTCCTTTTCACGCTCCAACGCCGCCAACTCCGTGCGCTCCCGATGCGCGAGCTCTCGCGCACGGAATGAGGCCTCCTCTGCTTGTGCCTTGCTTGCCATTTCGTCGCGCCTCGCCTGCGCAGCCGCTAGCGCGTCATTCGCCTTGGCACTCGCCGCAATCTCCTCCTTGTGCGCTTCAAGAATGTCAACAAGCGCATCGCGCGCATGTGCCGCTTTACGTGCGGTCGCGGGCTTCACCTTCTTTGCGCTTTGTGCGCTGTCCTCCTTACGCACAAAATGGTACTTACCTCCGGAGTCGGGGCCGTCCAACGCGAACCCTGCAGGCCACCTTGGTTCGTCCTTGAGGAAGTCCTGCAAGTCGAGACCCTCCGCGAGCTCCTCCTCAAAGTAGTGCAGCATGTAGGACTCGACCTCAATGCGGTCGGGGAGCGACTCGGTGCTCGATTGCACGCTGCCTGACCCCGAGCGCTGTGCGGCCTGCGAGCGAGTGCACACGGGAGTAGTGAGACGTGCTGCGCGGGCGTGCGAGCACAGGCAGAATGCCGCATTGGGGCCGAGCACTCACCCGCAACTCATCTTCGCTCAGGTCGCGGTACGCTTGCTTTGCTGCCTCGTTCTGTGCCGCATTCGCGGTACGATCCGCTTCTCTCTCTGCCTTGCGCTTGGCAGAGTTTTGGGACGCCGACTTGAGGAGCTCGCTCACCTCAATGATCAACGTCTCGTACTCCGACAGAGGCCGCTCCGACTTGGTCTCCGAGGTGTCCTCGGGGTCGTCTTCCTCAATCGGCTCCGCTTGCTCCTTGCCAGCGGTGAAGAGATGCGCGCCTGCCTGCATCCGCAGGCAGGCAAGTGGGGGGGACCCAAGAAGCACAACCCCCCTCGCCCTCTGTTTCAAGCACCAAAAATTTCGACTTAAGACAAGAGGGAGGATATGTCTTGAGGCGGCGTCGCTGCCCATGCCTAGCACAAGGGTATAGCGCCCCCACTCAGACATCTCCTTCCCCACAGCTCCTCTCTGAGGAGTTGCTCCTCTCCCTCCCATTAGGCCCCCTTGCCTGCGAGACCAAAACAGGATCCTGGCGTGGGGGGCTGTTTGAGTGTGGAGGGAGGGGCGCTCCAGCTAGCGCAGGTAGAAAGCTAGTGAAGAGCTGGGTGGCATAAGGGGGAAGGGTGCTTGCGCTTGCCGCGGCAGGGAGTCCTGTCTTGAGTTAGCGCTAGTTCCGTTCCTTTGCCGCGCCGCGACCCATAAAAATTTGTTAAAAATTTAAATTTGATGTCCTTTTTGTCATCAGCTAGCTGCGCTAGCTGTATGAAGAATGGAGTGTCGTCCGGTTCTTCCTCCTCATCATGAGGGGGTGAGGCAAATTGTGTGGTGTTGTGTTGAGGCGGAATTGGCTCCGATTGTGGGTCCGCCCGCTTGCGCGAGGGCGGCGGGTGGAGCTTGGCTTGTTGAGGTGGGGCTTGTCTTGCTTCTTGAGGGAGTTTCCCTTCGGGGCCTGCCGCCTCAGCGTAGGATTTCTGTGGATTGATGTTTGAGGGGTTGGAAGCCGTAAAGGCCCCAGGAATTGTTTGTTGTGTCAAGTGCCCGCCCACGAGGGGTGCACTGCCGGTAGGAGTTGCCACCATGGGGGTGGCAGCCAGGCTGCCACCCACCATGGGGAGTCCTTGTTGTACTGGCAAGCCAGTGGGGGCAGGCGGCAGAGCCAGAGACTGGCTCTGCTGGTCTGCAGGGAACAGGGCTCTCCCTGTTCCCTGCTTCTGAGCCTGGTGGGGAGGCGAGGGAGGCAGGATCATGTCGACGTCGCTGTCGGTTAGGGGGGCGGCCTGTGAGCGCTTCGGCTCCGGCGGCTTGGGGCGGCCCCTGTGGGGCGTCGTGACGGCAGAGGGCTGGGGATCAGGAGCGGTCGGCGCGCGCTCCATCGCTCGAACTATAACAATAGTTTTTTTGTTATCATTATTACTCATAGAGCATATATATAGACCATAGACGGGTCGGCACCTACATAGCGGTTTCTAAATTTACGCCTCGTCACGTGGCACGTCCTCTTGCCATTCCATGGTTTCGCCGTCTGTAGTGCGCAGCGCCACCAACGGCATCCGAGAGCGAGGCATGAGGAAGAGAAGCGGAGATGCTTAACCTGGTTTGGTCATTCATGACAATGACAACTCAAGATGATTAAGATTGCGAGCACACAGCTAACTCCTTAAGTATTGTGGTCAGGGATTATGTGGAGGGTGCTCATACAAAGGGGGACTGACCTGAATGAAATCGAGCCAGTGAGTAGCAGCAGTAAGTTGGGCTGAGCACACTACCATTCTATGTCAAGCACCTAACCCTCCAACAACGAACGAGAGCCTTAACACTACTACACTTCCACCTACCAAGAAGGCGGCACCTTTCTTGCGCATTGTGCCGAAAGCGTTTTGGGCCCACCGCTCGAGTGCAAGTCAATCGTAGATGATCTCGTTCGCAACGTCAGAGGCGGCGCGTGATACACGCGGCACGCGCTAGTAAGCATCTGGTATCACTGTTAGGCATTTACTCCGGTGTACCCGTTGTCGACAAGGCGCCGCAACCAGCCTACAGCCTCTTCGAGCCTTTGGCACTCTTCCTGCAAAGGGGACGTGATGTACACAAAAGGTGTTGTGCGGCAAGGTTGGAATGGATTGTGTCTTAGGAAATGCATCTGCTTCCGATGAGCCCAAACAGAAATGCCACACGACAGTGGCCCCGTGCAGCACTATTTGCACCTGACCCTCGTCGACTAAGCATTCGTCAATTATACCAGCAGATCCAGCCTCGACCATCTTTTTTGCCAGGAGATTCGAGGTGAATTTGCGAGCAAAGCGAGCCGTGTCCACGCCGAACGCATCCGCAGCGGCGTGCACTTCTTCGACTGCACGGCGGACTGCTTGGGGCTCTGAGAGACTGTCGAAGATATTGGCCTCTGCAGCGTCGGCTATCGAGGCAAGGACGTGAGTAGAGCGCATGCTATGGATCGGCACAGCCCCTGGGGCTACTCGCCTATACTAGGTCCATGTTACCCTGTCACTGTCACTGTCACTGCTACGAGACCGCCCTTACATCCCCTCTCCCCTCTCTCCACCTCTTCCTCTTCCCTTCCCCCCCTTCATTCCAATGTCCAATGTCATTCCTTTGTCTTCGGTTTCCGGGGTCCGGCTCTGGTGCACTATCGAGAGCCTAGTTCAGAGTAAGGGCTCGGGGCAGGCTTGTTGGATGTCTTCTTCGTGCTTCGCCGTGGAACTGTCGGGATGGTTTTTTTAGGCTGTGCCTGGGGCCTGGGGTCTGAGTCCTAGATGGGAAATACGAATTTACCGTATTTGGAGGGGGGAGCGGGGGGGGGGGGGGAGCAACGCCTCGACCGAAAATCACTTCGCATTTTTCTGGTGTTTCGAGTCCAATAGTTATCGTAAAAGCCCTCCTCCCTCCTCCCCATGAGCCACCGTACAAAACAGTTGTGGTTGTGGTGAAGCACCCGTTCCGGTGCTCCGGGCCGGCAGTAAAGAGTTTTAAAGTAGTCCTCCACCGGGGGGCGCGCTCCCCCCCCCTCGCCTTCAATCAATCACCGCCGGCCGCGCGTAGCCCTTGTGCTTCGTCACTAGCCTCGCCTGCCCTGCCACCTCCGCCGCCCCCGCCGACGCCTCTCGGTACCCGCTGACGCAGCGGTACCCAAGCAGCACTCACACCCCACATTCTTGAGCGCACACGCACGCATACTCACACAGCGCGTAGATGAGCAAGAGGCTCTTCATTGTGGGCGCCAAGCGGACTGCCTTTGGCGCGTTTGGCGGCAAACTCAAGGGGATGACCGCAACGGAGCTGGCAGTCCACTCGACGCGCGCGGCGCTTGCGGCTGGGCATGTTGATCCACAGATCGTCGGCTCCGTTATCGTCGGTAACGTCCAGCAGACCTCGGGCGATGCCGCATACATGGCTCGGCATGTTGCCCTCAAGTCGGGGATGGCCGAGTCGACACCAGCTCTTGGTGTCAACCGTCTCTGTGGCTCGGGATTCCAAGCAGTGGTCAGCGCCGCCCATGAGATTCTACTCGGAGAGAGCGAAGTGTGCGTCGCGGCTGGGACGGAGTCCATGTCACAGGCGCCGATGGCGGCTTACGGACATGAGGTGCGCATGAGGCTCAGCTAATTCTGACTGATATTGGAGGCGCTATGCTCAATCCCGATGCCCGCAGCTTCTGGCCTGCAATTTGATTGTGAAGTCAGTGTGGTGACCCCAGCCTTGTGTATCTGGTGTCTCAACGCAGGTGCGCTTTGGTACTCGCCTTGGAGTGAACCTCTCGCTGAAGGATACGCTCTGGGCCGGTTTAACGGACTCTCACGCCGGATGCCCTATGGGTGTCACCGCCGAAAACCTGGCGTCCGACTATTCCATAAGTCGGGCCGCGTCAGACGCGTACGCCTTGAGCTCACAACATAAGTGGCAAGAGGCCCATCAGTCCGGTAAGTTCGCTCCTGAGATCGCGCCGATCGAGCTCAAGGGCAAGAAAGGTATCGAAATCTTTGACACTGATGAACACCCACGTGAGACATCGCTCGAGAAGATGGGCAAGTTGCCCACGACGTTCAAGAAGGATGGTGTGGTGAGCGCTGCCTCGGCCTCTGGAATCTGCGACGGTGCTGCAACGCTCATTGTCGCATCTGAGGCTGCGGTTGAGAAGTATGGACTAACGCCACTCTGTGAGATCGTTTCTTGGGCATCCGTCGGTGTTGACCCAACACGCATGGGCATTGGCCCTGTTCCGGCTATTCAAGCTGCACTTGACAAGGCAGGCATGGGCCTTGACCAGATGGGGAGAGTTGAGATCAACGAGGCATTCGCACCGCAGGTCCTTGCGTGTGCGCAAGCGCTCAAACTCGACATGTCGAAGTTGAATGTGAGTTGCCTTATCCAACAATCTTTCCCCGAACACCAGATCCACCGCACATGTGAGCAGGCCGGGCGCAGCGTCGCCAATCCGTTCGCAGATTCTGAATCCCACACTCTTTCCTCTTGCTTGCACAGGCGAATGGAGGCGCCATCGCCCTCGGTCACCCTCTCGGAGCCTCCGGAGCGCGTATCACCACACATCTAGCGCATGCTATTGCCCACCATGAGGTGCAGACAGCAATTGGCGCTGCTTGCATTGGTGGCGGCCAGGGAATTGCTCTTGTCCTGAAGGCACCATGAGTACAGTCCCCACTATGGACGATCGCAGCTGCATTTTGTCGGGCGCAATCGCCGTCATTGATCCCACCAGTGTTCTCCAATTGTCGGCCAGCCATTAATCTGCAACCCTCACCATATCCTAACGCTACGTGAAAGACTACACGCCGTCAGCCTGCAATCTACTCTGAGCTACCAACATAAATGGCTACAGGTGATCCGCTCGGTCACACCAGACAAATTCATGTTTAAGCCGTGTAATGTCATGATGCGTGTGCATCTTGCGTAATGAATCGATTCGGGAGGAGGTAAGGGCACGTGCTTGTGACTTTCGGGCTCAATGACCACTGCGAAACCGAAGTTGTAGCCGTGACCCCATGCCTGCCCGCCAACATATTTCTGTGCTAGGCATTGGTTCTATTGTCGGTGCGAGGAGAGGATGGACCCAAGTGGAGTCGCATTAGGCAGTAGTCATCCCTGATGACGCGCGGTTACTGGCTAGGGCTAGGGCCTATGCCTGTCTAGGACCATATCCACGATATGAATGATGGTGTATTCTACAACATCTACGTCCATTCACGCGTGAGCGGGCCACACACACCGTGAAGTTAAAATTCAAAAGCCTAGCATCTTCAAGAATTTTTTTAATTCAAAAGCCTTCAAATTTTGTGTGTGTGCTCAAACCTTAACCTGCGCGCTCACAACTTCAACTTGAAATTCCCGCACGCATCTGAGAACATATACTACCAACAGTAGTACATTGCATATAGATATAGGATATATGCGCGGCACATCAACATCAAGGGGCCGAACGGAAACTTCACGCGCGGGCAGGGGTCTGGTCCTCGCGTCCCTCTTCTCGTCGGCCGCCGAGCTGTGGAAAATTCCGAACGACGACGCCGTCCCTTCTATCTTTTATTTGCCTAAAGCATTTTTTTTTGCGAGATCAGTAGCACTAACCTCCAATAATATCCAATAGCTTGGATATTGGAGCACGACTTGGACTCTATGCTACTCTCTTTTGTGCATGATATTGATATTGAAAAAAATTGAAGGTGAAGGTGCCCGCGTGCCCGCTATGCTACTAGTGACTCACACCCCTCCGGTATCGCGCTCGCCATCGCCTAAGCCCCACACTCTCACCCCAGCACCCACGCACCCACTACCCCCCCTAAGGGGGGTGGGCCCGCGTGCACTACGACGGGCCAGGCGGGGGAGGGGCAAGCTGGGACAGGCCTTTCGGCTCTGCTATCTCTGCGGATAAACGTAAACGCGCGCGTCGCTTACCTTATTTTGTCTTTTTGTTGTGCGATCTTTGAGGTTGTCTCTCTTCTTCGAGTTGAGCCTCTCAAGGGCATCTGTCGCGGTCACCAGCGAAACTTTTCATGTGGGTTCATGCAAACCACACTCTCACCCCAGCACCCACGCACCCACTACCCCCCCTAAGGGGGGTGGGCCCGCGTGCACTACGACGGGCCAGGCGGGGGAGGGGCAAGCTGGGACAGGCCTTTCGGCTCTGCTATCTCTGCGGATAAACGTAAACGCGCGCGTCGCTTACCTTATTTTGTCTTTTTGTTGTGCGATCTTTGAGGTTGTCTCTCTTCTTCGAGTCGAGCCTCTCAAGGGCATCTGTCGCGGTCACCAGCGAAACTTTTCATGTGGGTTCATGCAAACCTGCGCGTTTCTTACCTTATTTTGCCTTGCTTTCGTCGGTCAATTTTTTTGAGTTTTCCGTGTCTCTCGTCGCTCTCCGTCCTCTCCTCTCGTGCTATGGGCGGCGCCCTACGCCTGCTGAACGCGGCGCTCACGAGCCTGCTGGAGGGGCTCCCTGGCGGGCTGTGCAATCGATGATTTACGGTGTGGTTGCGAGGATGCCTCGGTTGAAGAAGGAGCTGCGACAGGCGCAGCTGCGGTCGGAGCCGCTGCGGCAGGCGCAGGAGCTCCGGTTGGCGCAGGAGCGCAGGAGCTGCGGTTGGCGCTGCTGCGGTTGGCGCTGCTGGGGTTGGCGCTGCTGCGGTTGGCGCTGCTGCGGTTGGCGCTGCTGCGGTTGGCGCTGCTGCGGTTGGCGCTGCTGCGGTTGGCGCTGGGGCAGGCGGCACTGGATCCGGAGCGCCGTGGATGTGGAGACTTTCGCGTGGATCTGGCCAAGGAACGCTACCCGTCGATGTGGGAACTCATCAAGCCATACATGAGCCGTTGGTGCAAGGCAACCCTCATGCTCGTCGGCGACTACTCTGACGAGTACGACAAGATCCCAATCCCCAAGACCAGATACATTGGAGAGCAAGCCGCCGTCGCGTACCTCTGCATGGAATACATCACGGCGGTCGCGTACGCTGAAGCGGATCCCATGGTGCAAGTGCGCCGAGCAGCTGGCAAACTCTACATGCAGGACAAGAAGGCCGTCCTCGCACGCATCACGGATCTCGCCACCCAAGATCAGCCAAGCGATATCGTCGCCTGCCAGCAGAACGACGAGGAAGAGGGATGTGAGAAAAAGACGAAGAAGATGAAAACTCAGCCCGCGTAGCTGGGGGTGGGGGAGCGTGATTAGCTTTGTAATAATAATATTAGCATTGTAATTGTAAGAATAATAACCAAAAAGAAAAAAATAGCCTGGTCCTCTTTTGACGGAACGCGATTTTTGGCTGGGGGTGTTTGTGCATGATATTGATGCCAACATGAACATCATCAAGTCTATTCGTTGTACTTTATGGTTTATGGTTTATGGCTGCCGAAGTGCAACGTGTGTCGGGTGTCGGGGGATGGTCCTCGAACTCCCGTGAGAGCTGGGGCGCTGGGGGTGTGCCTGTGGCGATCAGAGAAGAAGAGCAAGGGTGCACTCTTTGGCAGTACGTAATCAGGCACAAACAGGAAGTGGTAACATCAGGCACAAACAGGAAAAGACGTTTCACACGTTGGTTTCTTTTCTTTCTATCCCTCCGTGCGGGCGGGCGTGTGTGTGGATGGGTCCTCTTTTTCTTTTCTTAGGGACAGGAAGCAGGAGTGATTAGTTTGACAACCAGCAACATGAGCAGAGAAGGAGAGAGAGGGCGGAGCGCCCTCTCCGCGGCGGCGATGCAGTCGTGGAAGGGGAAGGCCTGCCTGGTGGTCGGCGGCTCGGGCAATCTGGGCGGCGACCTGATTGATCTTCTGATCGAGCGGGGCGCTACCGTCTGCATCTTCGACAATCTGCCCTACGACGGCGCGCACGGAGAGCGCGTGTCCAACCATGTTGGTGACATCACGACGGACTTTGGAAGGATGAAGCTCGAGGCTGCATGCTCGATGATGGACGTCGTCTTCCACATGGCATCCGTGGTCGATTTGACGCCGATTCCCGATCCTCGGATGTCCGAGATCAATGTGAAGGGCACGCTGAATGTCATCGACGCGTGTGTGGCCGCAGAGGTGCCAACGCTGGTGTACACGTCCATCGCTGAAGTGGTCTGTGGCAAGCGTGCCGATGGATCACGCGTTATTGGCACGCGCAAGGCGCCGCTGGATGAGTCGGTGGGGTATCCTGCTAAACATACGCTCGAATACTTCGCGACCAAGGCGGCTGCCGAGAGATATGTCCTGTGCGGCCTCCCATCCAACTGCCTTATTTGCATTGCTTGCTTGCTCGAAGGCCTTAGCCTGGTCTCATGGCGCAGCCGGTTACGTGTCGGCTCCGAATGCGCCGCTGCTTTCTTGCGCAGGTCAGCAAATGGCCCACGCTTGCGCACAGTCGTGCTACGTCCGGGGTACTTTTGCGGAGCCGAAAGCTTTGCTCTGCGCTTAGAGATTACCAAGGCCATCATGTACCAACACAACAACTACATTGCAACCAAGGTGCGCGCCCACAGTCCCGCACCCCGCCTCGCGTCGTCAACTAGGTGTCTGACAGATACCCCGCATCCATCGCTAACCTACGCTGCAAGTCAATGCCATTGTAGCGTACATATCGAGCTCGCTTCCCACAATGCGCTCTCTCAATTCTGGCGCAGGCACCTGGGATCCGCTCGTGCGTTAATGTGAAGAATTGTGCCCTTGCACACCTACTGGCCGCGGAACGCGCGGCGAGACCGGAGGTTAACGGGCAGGCCTTTTTCCTTCGGGATTTTGAGGCCAGTGTCCATGCACAGACTGTCGCAGCCATCGAGGGCTCGGGGGTACGTGCCTGCGTCATCCAACGCCTCCTCTTGAGCATTGCCTCTTCAATGCGTTCATGCCCCATCAACACGCCTATGTGTTGCGTCCTCCACCTAGACCATCCCATATCCGCGCTAAGAGTCATGCCACCCACCGCAGTATTCACATGTTTGGTGCACGTGCGCAGGTGAAAATAATCCTTCTTCCTTTCTCCTTGGCATGCGCAATCACATGGGTGTTGCACTATTGGGAGGTGTTCCTATATTATTTGTATTGGTGTGTTGGCATGACGCGTCACATATCCGAGGACACCCTGGCATATGCAACCATGGACATGGTCAGGTACGACATGTGCGTGTCGAGCGAGAAGGCGAAAGCCGTTTTGGGGTATGGCGCTCCCGGTGAGGCCAAGCTGCTCAGCCAAGAGGAGACGCAAGTTGCGGAACGTGAGTGGGCGCGCGGGTTTGCGGCTCTCCTATATGCGCAGCTGGGCAAGTGAGGGTGGCCGCAATCGATTCAATCTCCATCCCTCGTAGTGGCGGTGTTAAAAAAGCGCGCTTAGCGATAAAGTCGTCCTAGGCGCCGTGAATGTGGATTGTTGCGAGCCGAGTGCTTGCGATGAGCATAAGTCATCGCCTGGAGAACTACCCCCCCTCCCCCATCGTACATGCATACTTTTAGTGTACGTCACTTACAACCTACTTATATTTATGGGGGTCAATGGGAGCCTCGCGCCGCCCTCAGTCCGTACTCCGTCGCAGACACCCCCATGGTGGGCCTGCACAATCAACCTCAGCTCTCGCCTTTTGTTTGGCTTTTTGCAGGGGGCTTTGAGCATTCATCGCTCATCGCACAAAGCCGAGACTCCCAGTGGGGGCGTGCCGCGGCGCCACACTGCCACACTCCACACTCAGTGCTCAGTGCTCACTTCCTCGCACGCGATGGGCCCCCATCGTACTGCCACGCTGCCCCCCCCCCCCCCCCCATTCTTGAGCCACACACCTTCGTTCGGAGCCACACAACTGTCCAGACTCTCGCCGCGGGCGCGCGCCGCGCAACGCACGCATTCGCCTGCACTAGCCCCTCATTCTCATTGTACTAACCCCCTTTCACCATTGAGCCATAGAGCCACAGACCATCCGAGCCGCCAGGAAGGCACCCAAGGCCGGCGAGGCAAGGGCAAGCGAGGGAGAGGCAGGATGGGCCGCAAGGGGCGCAAAGCCCCAGCCTCCACACTACCCCCTAAGCCAGGACGACCATGGCGTGCGCAGGCATTACGCGTGTTGCGGGTAGGGGGAGTCCAGCCCCGCGCCCGAGAAGCGAGAAGGTTGGTTCACCCCCTCCCGCCCGCCGGGGTCCTCCGAAGATCCATTTCGGCCGAATGAGACCCACCTCAACGGTCTTCATTTCCCCCCTTTTCGGTATCCCCCGGGAGTCATTGCACTTTGCGCCCGTTCCGAGTTCCGAGATCATAAAATCGGGTTTATGCTGATCTCCGGCTGAGACTCGTTTGACGTCCCCCCCTGCTCTAGGCACCAAACGAAGGTGTGGGTCTGGCGCCCGATATAGCCCGATAGCAGAGTGGATCGACGGATCTCGGGGGAATCGCGTGTCAGTGTCAAGCAACAACGACCCCGAAATAACCTTATCGGTTATTGGCCCCGGGGCGCGACCGCCAATTCTTTACTGCTCGAGCCCCAACGCATGTGCAGGGGGGGGGGCCGAGCGAGGGGGAGGGGGGGAAAAAACCCAACATTTTCCTCGGGAATTTTTCGTGGCGGCAAGTGAGCCCCCGGGGGGGGGGTATGGGTATGGGGTGGGGGGGACGGTCAAGGAGTCAAAACTGTAGCCCCCCCCATATGTTAGTAGTTATAAATCATTGTTTCACCGCCCTAGAAGCTCCGCGTTTCTAATCGCCACCTTCACATTCACATATCTATTTCCCCTGGTGGCGAGCGACCGTGCTCATTCTCCCAAAATAGACCGCCGCGCGTGGAGAATGGCAAAGGAGGGGGTCACTCCGTCACTCTCACTCACACTCACCGACGCCATTTTCGAAATTTTCGTTCGTGGGGCGGGAGGGGGTTCTGTCGAAGGGGGGAGGAGGCAGATACCGACCGGGTAGGGGAGCTTTGGACCTTCCTAGAGTCTACTTATACTGTAGAGTTGGGTAGACTTTATTGAGGTGCTCGTTCGGTTCCCATCGTTTCACGGCCAGTTCACCTCTCGGCTCTCGGGCCCGCCGGCGGCTCGTGAGATCTTGCCCCCGTGGCATGAACATGAAGCAGACGTGAAGAAGAGAGGAAGAAGAGGCGGGGGGGGGGGGGGGGGGGGGGGATGGATGTCTTCCCTCTCCTGCGCGGGGGGGGGGGATTCGGGCCGAGCCGAGCCGTCCGCTTGGAGAGGGAGGGAGGGGGGGAGGGGGGGGAGGGAGGGAGGGAGGGAGGGAGAGGCATAAACGATAATGGAAAGAGAGGGATAGAGGGATGGAGAGGGGGAGGAGGAGGGGGGGGGGGGGGGGGAGAGAGAGAGAGAGAGAGAGAGAGAGCCGGAAGGCCCGACCGAGGAGCCAGTCAGCCCATCGAGAGAACGGCCGAGAGGGACGGAGACAAGGAGCGCGCGTGGCAGAGCGGGACGAGTGACGCAAGAGACACCAATAACAAGCATGCCTACCTCACTCGCTTCGATGGGCGCTGCCGCCGCTGCCGCTGCCAAGCGCCGCGATGTGAGAGCCGCCGCGCGAGGCGCACACCGGCTGTTCTCGGCTTCTTGTCTTCCTCACAGCCTCGACGGAACCGCTTGTCTTCCTCACTGCCTCGGCGCGGAGCCCCTTTGGCACATAGCTCGATAGAGTCCCCGCGCCTAACAAATGTCTACTCACCCCCGGCTTCCTCAATCCCTCCTTCGCAGCCCTTTGCTAGCAAAATCAAGCGCGAGAGGCAAGCAGAGGTTGATCGTATCCGAGCACTGCGCGTTGTCGAGACCAAGACCGGGGAGGTCGCGCCAATCCTTGAGATGCTCATCAACCCATTTGCTGCGTCTTCTGCATCGGACACACCTAGGGTTAACCCGGAGCTCGACATGCTCGCCTCGAACCGCCGCGTGCAGGGCATGAGTAGAGCGTTTCGCGAGGAGCTTGAGGCTATCTTTGGTGCTCAGGCACAGGCAGCACAGATAACGACCAGCCGCTCGGGCACGCGCTCCACACCACGGCGGACGTCCTCTATAGCCCACACCAGGCGCACATTTCCGGCACTTCAAGACTCCCTTCCGACGCCTTCAACACTGTCCACATCCACTCGCATGCGATCGATCGTGGGGCGTCCTCCGGCAGGTAACATCGCTCTTCCTGTGCATGGGAGTCTCAATGAGCTGGACGAAATCGCTCAATATGGTGCCGTTACCGCTCAGCTCAACAATCGCGGGTTTGTCAACTCGCTCTGTCGCCTTCTACGCTCTCGTGTGAGTAATGCAGAGGTTGCCCAAGGCGCCTCACGCACCTCACGCCTGCAAATGCAACTTCAGTCTGCCATCACCGCGCGCCGCCGCAACCATGATGCTGTTCGTGAGAGTCGCGAATATGAAGATGGTGCTCTGGTCGGCTGGGCTGCACGCCATGCCCAGGAGCGTGATCAGCCATCTGCTCATGAAGCCAGCGGCATCCCGCCAGTTGACGGCTGCTCGCTCCGTGAGCTCCGAGACACAGCGGGCGCGACGCTGAATCTCTTGCTGTCAATGCAGCGTACGCTCAACCATCAGGTGGCCGCCTCTCTTGCTGCTCAGCCAACGGGCGCCCCACCGTCTGAAGGAGAGGACTGGGTCATGGTGCCACGCTACACAAGCGCCGCGGCGATCACCAGCAACCTCGGCGCCTGCCTCGTTTGCACATCGAAAAGCGCGGACGCGGTCTTCTACCGGTGTGGCCACCTGTGTGCGTGCATCTCATGTGCCCACACGCTCACTGCTCGTGGACTGCGATGCCCCATTTGCCGATCGCCGATCGACGACGTCGTTCAAGTCTTCATTGCGTGCGCCGCTATGTCCTAGGATGAGGCGCGGATGTTCCAAAGCCGTGAAAGCGCCCGTCTGCTCACTTGTATCTTAAAGATACCCATAGAGGCGGCTCTAGGAGACTCGTTCAGAGCCCGCAACTACAATGTTCGAAATAACTCTGATCTTTCTGGCGCGGTCCTCTCGCGTGAGATCGTATTCGATGGCTCCATAGTGAACTGGGGAAATGAATGAACACGTGTCCTGGCGCCTTGTGACCCGAGACTTGGACTTGGCCAATGACGCGCAATGCTGTGGCGTGAATGCATGAGTGCGCTGAGAGAAAAAAAGACATCTGAAGATTCAGCGATAACACCTATGACGGACATGAGTCAGAGTCAGAGTCAGCTAAGTTTACACTTAGTTCACCCATGGGGGCGCGCGACAAGCCACCGCCCCTCTCTCCACTCCTCCCTCGCTCTGGGGGAGGAACCACCCACCCTCCTGGCATGGCAGGCCCAGTGCGGGAGTGGGAGTGCGGCTCGCGACCCGCGCCCACTAGGGGTCTGGGTCAGGTTGATGAGCATCTGATGAGTGCTCAGCCCCTGCCAGATGGTAGGGGCTGAGGACTGGTTGTACGGGCCGTACGGGCCAGGTTGATGAGTGCCCAACCCCTGCCAGAAGCTAGAAGGCAGGGGCTGAGGTTGGTTGTGCGGGCCCACCCAGCAGGAGGGTGTCCGAGATGGAGTGAGGGGGGCGCGAGGCCCCCATCGACCTCCACTTATAAAAGTAGGTCTCAAGGTAGAGTCATCTAGTGGAGCGGCAACCCGTCGTGTGGAGGATGTTTTAGCTCCGCAACAAGACGTTCCGTGGTGAGTATGACGTCGCGAAAGGTGTCGTTCGCACTCATTGAAGACGATCCTTTCAAGACAAGTGTGAGGAGAGGTCCACGTCATGCGTGACGAGGAGGCCGCTGGAATTTTCATCGAGGGGGGGGCACGCACTAGTAACCATGCATCCCCTTGCTCACAGGAGCGCCCTCATGGTGAGCTAGGCCCGGTGTCCTAGGACCGAGCTTTTTTGTATTTGATGTTGCTCGGCCAGAGTCCCCACGGGAGGGGAAGAAACCCTGAGGGAAAGGAGACCAAATGAAGGCAAGCCGCCTCGGGACAACAAGAAGAGTCTCTGCAATAAAACACCTTCGTTTAGACAGCTATTCGAATTGTGTTGGTGTTGTTCGAATCGTTGTGTGGATCGTGATTTCAACTAGATATCGACCCTGCCCCAAATCGAGTGAATGACCACGTGTGTGTTTCAACATGTGAAGTGTCAACTTGAGTCAAGTAACCTCCAGGTGACAACGAAAGGTGTTAGCAGGGATGGGGATAATTGAACGCTTTTGGTCTGCGGCAGACGAAGAAGAGCCGAAGGCCGGGGGCAGACACCCCCCGAGACACGATAAGATAGTTGCAGAAGGCGTCTTTAGGCCTAAGCCAAAATATGTAGTTTTTCGTGTCCAAATATGTGAAAAAAATATGTGGAAAATGTGTGAGATGTTGCCCAAACAAATGTGTGGAATATAAAATATGTAGCTGTGTGTGGGGCTTCTGCTTGCGCGCGCTGCTGTGTGCCGCAAGCGCGAACCTGCGTGGCGAGGGCATGGGAGCCTTGTGAAAGTGGTCATGCATCAGCGCGTGTCGCACCACAAATGGGGCTAGCAGCGCAGCCAGGCAGCTCACCTGGAGCCATCGCCGCCCTCTCTCTCCCCCGCCTCTTGCTCTTGCCTCGCTGCCCCTCCCCTTGCCACGGGGCGCACGGCGGCTCGCGCCCCCAAATATGTAGTAAATATGTAAAAATATGTACAGGCCGAAAGCCCACCCAAATATGTAGAAAAATAAGTACATATTTTGGCTCAGGCCTAGGCGTTTTACGTTTGTTTGCCATAGGAACACCCAACAACAGGTCTGCCCCAGCCCGCCCCTTGCGCTTGGCCCGACGTAGCGCACGCCCCCCCCCCCACCCCCCGATCCGATCCCCGATACCAAAGACAAAGGAATGAAGGGGGTAGTGTAGAGGGTGCGAGTGATCTGGGGTATAGGCGATGGCGTGAGTCGGTACCGGTACCGTGAGTGCGTGGACATTATAGCTAGCGGCTAGCGGTAGTAGCCTGAATCTTCAGATGTTTTTTTTCTAGCCATCCATCACATATCCCATATCTCACATTCCACCAGCCCGCAGCCCAAGAAACCGCGCACGAGGAAATGAATGACCGATGACCGACGTCCGCCTCTCTCTCACCTCTCAGGTGACGATGTGACGATGCGACCGTTGTAGCAGCTCATCAAAGACAAAGAGGCCTGGAGTTGATCCCAGATCGCGAGGACCAGATTGTCAGAATACATCACTCGCAACAATGCAAAGACACGCTCGTAGAGGCCCGCTCGCCGCTCGCCCGCCCAAATTACGGCCCTAAATTTCGCTTTCTTCGATCGTCGATCGACCTAATTTTTTTTAAAAAAAATCGCGAAAGTCTTGGAAATGCCAAAAGCCATGCCATCCTGGATGGGAAATACGGTGCTAGGAGGGCCTGCAAATACAGCCAAATACATATGTATTTGGCCTGGTAAATACGTATTTCCCATCTAGGCATGCCACTGCCGTAGGCCCTAAATCTTCAGATGGCGATACAATGACGAACCCTAGTCGAGAGCTCTCGTGAATTCTTGATTGGCGTGAACAGACCACCGGGTCGCCGACGGGCGGGCGCCCCCCTCCCCGCGAACCGCGGCCGCCCCCTTCCCCCCCCCCCCCCGCCCTCGCCCTCCCCCCCGCGGGGCGCGCCCTCTCGCACGCACCGTCGGCCCACTCGTGATTGCTCTCATTCCGTAGGAAAGGCGAGGTGCGGCAGGGAAGAGAGAGAGACGCGTGGCACGCGCCTCGTGCCCACGTCGCGGGGGGGGGGGGAAGAAGAGAGAGAGATCGAGAGAGGTCTTCTCACACGGCGAGGAGAGGGGCCGCGGCGGGTGCGAGAGACGGGGGGGGGGGAGAAGAAGAAGAAGAAGAGAGAGGCGGGAGGGGGGGTGCGAAGAAGCTGTGAGAGGGAGGGAGAAGGTGGGAGAGGCACGTGGAGAGAGGGGAGAGGAGGACCCCCCCCCCTCCCGCAGGCGAGGGGGAGCGAGATGGGGAAGGGGGCGGGGGAAGGAGGAAGGGCGAGGAATCTCATGTGTTTATTTTATTTCACACTGCCGATGGAACAGGATCCAATGAGAGAGGGAAAGGGGGGGGGGGGGAGGGGGCGAGCCTGTGTGTGCGCCCAGCTGGGAGAGAGAGAGAGGAGAGAGAGAGGAGAGAGAGAGAGAGAGAGAGAGAGAGAGGGGGGGGGGGGGGGGGGGGAAGGGGAGGGGGGGGATCTCTGCGCGATCCACGGCTCCCGCTCGGCCCTACTACCCCCCCCCCCCCTCTCTCTCTCTCCACCGCCCCCTTCTCTCTCTCGATGTCGGGGTGTTATTGTAAAGCCTCTCTCTCTTCGCCTAGATCTCCGAGGAGGAGAACTGGCTGTAGAGCTCATCGGGGGCGATCTGGCCAAGCTGGGCCTCCTGGGCATTTCGCACCCGACGGCCAATGGTGGCGATGCGGGCGGAGGCGACGTCGCTCGAGACGATCGCTGCAGCGATCGACCGGCTTTGTGACATCAACCGGTGCGCCACGCCAACCGCCACGCCGCAGAGGGAAGCAAAGGGAGAGGGGGAAGCGGAAAGGGGGGGGGGGGGGGGCCACTCATGCCGCTGCAGACGCATCCTTTCATCTGCGCAAAGCTGTGGGGGACTGGGGGGCGGGAAAGGGGGAGGAGTGGGGGGGAAGGGGGGGGCGGCTGTGGGAGGAAGGGGGTTGGGGCGGGGCGGGGGGGGGATTCAGCGCGATGATGAGAGTCAGCGGGGGGGGGGGGGGGGAACGGCGCTGTGCTCACATGCCCGCTGTACGTCCCCTACAGAGACCTGCGCGCCACCTCGCCAACCTCGTTCGACTCGGTCGAGGCGCCCGGCATGACAGTCCACTCGTACCTTGTCCGCATCCGTCGCTACACCCGTTTCGATGACATGTGCTTTTTGATCGCCCTGACCTACCTTGGACGTCTTGCGGAGATGGGTGGACCGTCCTTCTGCTTGACGTATCACAACGTGCATCGCCTATTTGTCACCGCGCTCGTGCTCGCATCCAAGTCATCAGATGATATATTCCACGCCAACTCCTTCATGGCGCAGTGCGGAGGCATCTCGCTTTTCGAACTCAATAACCTCGAGGTCGAAATGTGCAAGTGGCTCACGTTCCGGCTCATCGTTGACACCGAGGAGTTGCAGCACCTCGTCTGCGCGCTCGGCGATCACTCGTCCGCCTTCTGGGATTCATGGAGGAACGTGCCTGTTGCACCTGCTATTTCGCCACAAACCTTCACCCGGGTAAATCACGGATTGGCGCGTAATGCCGCCGCGATTGCGGCCACGCGTGCCACTCCGAGCTCAAAGCAACGCTATGACTCGGTCAACACCACGATGGGTGAGATGGCGGCATTACTCTGGCCTGCGCCCACCGAGCGCGACGGGCAGTTCGCTGACGGCCAGCGCACGATATATTCGCATCTTCAGAAGCAGCCCCAGTACCCGGAGTCGCCGCGCACAATCGCATGGATCGATGTGGAGCAGCAGCGCAGTGCTGAACACAACATGGCGTTGCAAATGGAGGCGCAGAGGCGCCAGCTGCACGAGCTTGGGGTTCAAATGCAAGAGCAAGCGTGCCAACAGCCGCACTGGGGGATGATCACAAGCATGGAGGTGAGGTGACGCGGCACTTGGCCAGCCATTGTGTGTGCACAGGGTTTGCATGCAGTTACTTTCTTCTTACTCTACTTCTGGGTTATTCGCATATATCTTAGTTTACATCGAATAAAACTCTTGACATTCTCGCCGCGCAAGCGGCTCTGGACCCACTACTTTCACGCATGTGTTCTACAGTTCCACTCCAGATTTAAGAATCCTAAGTAAGGAGAAGGAGCAACATTTTTTTGTGCCATGCGCGCAATCCTACCCCCAAGCAAGGCCCAAAGTAGTGTACATGTACATGGTACACAGACCTGGCGGTCAAGCAACCCGCAGCGGCGGCCAACGGCTCAGTGAAGGTGCCCGTACTCCCAGTTTAAAAAAAAATCTGAACATTCAGGCTACTCACTACTTACTACCGCTAGATATAAAGGACAACGCTGTTGCATCCGCATCCAAAATAAAATAAAATGCTTAATGTTATATCCTAGCCAACCCCACTAGCTAATTGGACACAACATTTCCGTCCCGGAATCCCGCCATGCCTGACGAGCCAGGTGTCCGAGTGCTACCGGGGGGAGGGGGCACTGCCCCCTCCCCTCGATATTCGTCCTCCCCCCAGTGCACGCACCGACCCCGCGCACCCCAGCACGTCCTCTCCTCGATTCCACGCTGGGGGAAAACCCCTTTCGGGTAAAAACAACGCAGGGGGGGGGGGGGGGCACTCGTGAATAGGAGCCCAGAAACGCTAATCTCTCCTCGCGCCCCAAGCAGGTGTCGTTCCGTCAATTGTGGGACATGAGTCGAATTGAGCGATCGAATGTCCACAGTTGTTATTTTAAAATTAAATGTAGACTAGCGTAACATTCCCTGCTTCCCGCGACGCGTGTCCCCCCCCGGAGGGCGCCGTGTCGGCGCTTTTCGATTGTGATTCGCGATGTGCATCGGCCCCCTGCGGGGCGCCGTGCGTGCGCATGCCAACTTTTTCCCCTATGGCCCACATTCACGTAAAGTAGCCATATAAGAGATGTTTCGTTACGCAGCACGTGTGATGACTTGCAATCACTGTGCACGCCGTGCGCCGTGCATCGCCCCCCCCCCGCGGGGGCGCCGTGACAATTTTTCCCCTGTGCGTACCCATAAGGCCCACACTCACGTAAGTAGCCATATAAGAGATGTTTCGTTGCGCAGCACGTGTGATGACTTGCAATCATTGTGCACGCCGTTCGTGGGCACGGCGCGATGTGCATCGGCCCCCCCCCCGCGGGGGCGCCGTGCGTGCGCATGCCAATTGTTTCCCCTGTGCGTACCCCTAAGGCCCACATTCACGTAAAGTAGCCATATAAGAGATGTTTAGTTGCGCATCACGTGTGATGACTTGCAATCACATTGTGCACGCCGTGCGTGGGCACGGCGCGATGTGCATCGGCCCCCCGCGGGGGCGCCGTGCGTGCGCATAGCAACTTCCAGGAAGGTGCACGCCGTGCGTTCACTCTTTCCGCGGGGGGACTCTGGACGCAGAGGCGGTCGGGAACCACGGGGCACCCCCCTGGGACCGGGGAAAATATTACCGTATACTGCAAAAACACTAACGTAAACAACTGATAGGTCTTGGGGTCTCTCCCCTCCCCCGGGTCCCCTCCCCCCGTCTCCCCCTCCCCCTCTCATCGACCTACCAGAGAGAGACGGCTCCTACTGCCTGCCTCCCTCCTCCCTCCTCGCTCACCCTCCAGCTCTCTCCTCGCCCTCGTCTTCCTCACGATGGTGGCGACTCGGCGCGCATCGGTACGGTCCTCCGTCCTCTCCTCTCGTGCTCCTGCTCGCTGGTTTCGTTCGACTCGCTCGACACAGCCACCTGTCGACTGGACGCCGAGCGCAAGCGCTGCTCGCACGACTCGTTCCTCTTCCTGCTCCAAGGGCGCGGCGGAGGAGGCGGAGCCTGTTCGCGTTCCTGATGCCGAGGAGGAGGCCCTTTCCCCGACCGATGAGGCCACCACCACCACCACCGACGAGGACTCCGGGCCTGTGGGAGGAGAAGAGGAGAACGAGGACTGTGCGTCGGACGCTCCAGGTCTTCTTGTTCCCATCGCGCGGGTTGCGGATGTCGAGGAGCCAGCCGAGTCGATGGAGGAGGTCGAGACCGCCCACGCGCTCGCTCTCACCGATGAGAAGGAAGCCGAGGAAGAGGACGAGAAGGCGGAGAAGGCGGAGAATGAGAAGACGGCTGCGTCCGACGCACCAGTCGGAGAAGTCTTCACTCGGTTCGAAGAGGTTGAACATCCCAACCATCGTCCTCCATTTCAAATATTAGTTGTGCATCATCATACACTTCAGTATCTGGCCGTGGTTGTCCCGACTCTTGCTCCATCTCTAATATTTCAGCCAATCTGATTAATTTCCGTCTCCTGAACTCTTGGATGACCGAGGCATTTATCGGGTTAGGGTTGGACCCTCGAAAGGCGTAGGGATACATTTCTTCTTATCCATTGGAGAAAAAAATTTACGATGTGTGCGAAAAGTTTTTTACCCGTGACATGGCAACACGCCGAGCAGCTGGCAAACTCTACACGCAGGCCGTCCTCGCATCACGGATCTCGCCACCCAAGATCAGCCAAGCGATATCAAAAAGAAAACTCAGCACGGATCTCGCATCACGAAGAAGATGAAAACTCAGCACGCGTAGCTGGGGGTATAATAGACCAAAAAGAAAACAAATAACCTGACAATTGAGCCGGGGGGGGAAGGGAAACTGCGCCCAATGTGGGGTGTGTGTGTGTGTGTGTGTGTGTGTGTGTGTGTGTGTGTGTGTGTGTGTGTGTGTGTGTAAAAATAAAACAAATAACCTGGCCCTCTTTTGACGGAACGCGACTTGCGAGTGGCCGCGTGAGCACCGCGCTTCGATGGGGTCGCGACCTACGAAGACAAACAGAGCGGAAGCACGGTCCGCGTTTTGACCGGCAGCCGCTCCGTCAACGTCAACCAGTTCGCATGGATGACTCTAAACGAGATTAGTGAGGGGAGCAAGGAATCCATGGACGGTGAGATGCTCAACGACTCGAAGAGGCTGGCCTTCCCCAGGCTCCCCCCCCGCCCCCCCCGGGCTCGCCTTGCTTGGCCTTTCCCCGCCCTTCCCCCCACCCCTCCCCGAGCTGCCCTCTCGCGCGCTAGCTAGCACCCCCGCCCTCGTAGTCAATCAAGTTAGTCATTATTGTAATCAAGGTTTGAGGTTTGGGTTGGACGGCGCCCTTTTAAGGAAGGTACTCGTGCATGGACATGGAGCATGGATATGCTTCCTACAGCATTCCGCGACAGAGACAACCACGGACCACAACGGAAACAAACCTCCGCCACAAGAGAAACATCCCACACAACGTTGTGACACAACCGCAAAAAAACCAAAACAAGAGCAACAAGCCCAAAAGCAAAAGCCCGTGCCCGAACGAAACCCGCACTCCGAACCGGGCCCACGGTAGTGCACCTGGACCGCACCCCTGAAACCAAAGACAAAGGAATGAGGGGAGAAAGCGAACGAGGCGGAGCGACGGGGAATAAGGGCGATGTCGGCTGGAAGGTAGTGCAGGCATACCGGCCTAGTAGTAGGTGTGTGTGTGGCAGCCCTGAATGTTATTCAAGTGTTTTTTTCATACAACATTCTACGTAGCGCGCAGTTGTTGGGCTTATCGTGCGTTCAATAGTAGGAACGAAGCTGGGTATATTCTAACCATCAGGCACATGGTATTTGCTCTTTACAGCACTATTGTATGTTGTCTGCTTCTGCGACAATCACAACCACGTCCACGAGCAAAAACGAGGCAAAAGTAAACAACGTTTAAACTCCCAAATTGACGGAGGAGATGCAGACCACATCTATGGATTTTCATCAGTAGCCGTGCTGCACGCGGGACACTTTGCTGGAACGCCCACCGCCTCGCCCGCCCCCTCGTCCGCCTCCCTTACTAGACTGCGGTCTTGGGCCTCCACCGCTGTTGCCACGTCCCTTGCCGCCTCCGCCTTTCCCACTATCGTAATGGTCAGCTGCGCCGCTAAAGCGCGACTTGGGTGGGAGAGGGTAGTCAGTGCCGAGTTGCACGCCATATTTTTGCATATCTGAACGCGAGAGCTTCCACGGCTCGTGCACGAATGGAGCGGGGACCTGATATGGTGAGCAGATGCTTGTGAGTGCTAGAGCACCGTTGCCTACCCTGTTTGCGTATGGCTATGTTTGTCGCACCTTTGCGAGCTCAGGAATCCAGTGGCGGATATACTCTCCATCCTTGTCGTAGTCGTTGGACTGCTTCACGATATTGAAACGATTGAGCCGGCCACCGGTCAACCCTGCGGCTGACACCCAGTTACCCCAGTTGGCAGTGGGCTCATAGTCAATTAGCAACGCTTCGAAGTGCTCAGCACCTGTGTGTAGGCGAGGCGGCACGCTCACCGGGTGGTCGGTTGCAATGGCCCATGGCATGAGGGCGGCCGCCACGGTGCTATTGCGTGGGCTGGGCTGCGTGGGCTGGGCTGCCCACAAATACCTTGGCGCCAATCAAGTCCGAGATCTAGCGCGAGGTACGAGGCGACGTTTTGCCTACCGCGATTCGACATGAATCCCGTGGCCGCAAGCTCACGCATGTTGGCGTCCACGAGAGGCACACCAAGGCGTCCGTCCTTCCATCTTTGCAGTAGATGCTCGTCATTAAACCAAGGACGATCGAGGCCGATGGGACCAGTGAGCTTGAACACGGAGTCGCCATGCTTCTCGCAGTACAGTCGAAAGAAATCGCGCCTAGGCATAGACGAGCACATGGCGATTGCGTGAGTTTTCGCACCAATCCAAAGGGACAATGTGCATTGGCAGTGAGCGGATTCAGGCCGTAGATCGAAGAGCAATTCACGAAGAACACTCATGCTTAAGCACTTCGCACCAGATGAGCTCAAAGATAAGCCAGTACGTGCTCTTGTTCTTCACGCGTTGTTCCTCGTACCGAGCGCACTCTTGAGCAACAGTGCGTGGTGACAAGCAGCCCTGTGCAAGCCATGGAGCGAACTTCGAAGAGTAATCCGGTCCGAGCATGCCGTTTCGCGTCTCAAAATAGTCCTTTAGGCAGTCCCCGTCCCAAATGTAGTGCTTGAGTCGTGCAAGTGCCGCAGTTTCTCCGCCTTGGAATGGTAGCACTCCTCGAGGGTCAGGAGGAGCGGAGAGCGAACCAGGTGGAAGGCCAAGGGCTTTCTCGGATGGCATGACGTCAAAGCCAAACGTCTCCGACGGGGTTGGAAGTGTGTCGGCGGATGGAAGAGGCAATGAACCCTTGGGTGGCGGCGCAAGAGGCGACGGAACCGTGCACTTCGCCTCGACCTTGTTGCGGAAGGGTGTGAAGACATCCGGCATATCGACGAGGTCAAGACGGAAGGGCATATCCTCGCGCGCATAGAGGGAACCGCTGGGCATAGTCTTAAGTAGCGCTGTGCCGGCGGGAAGGGCTCTACGTACAGCCTTGTCGACGCGGAGCTCTTCGGACGTCACGTGCTGCTGGCTGAGGAACAGAGTCGATGGGCCGCCCTTCACGCTAGACCCAGGCTGGTGCTCAGATGCGAGCTTTGGGAGCAGCTCCTCGGGCTTGCCTATGCCAACAAACAGGTCGGAGCCGATGTCGCGCAGGCGTGAGCGCAAATCCATCACCGATTCTGTTATAAACTTGGCGCGGTAGGCGCCCGTCTTCTCATTGCCAAGGGCGGTGGTAGGGCCAAAGACCCGCTCGTCAAAGATGTAGCAAGGCAGCACCTCCTTCTCGCCCTTGTTGGCGAGGCACTGTGCAAGGAGCGGGTTGTCATGGAGTCGAAGGTCCGAACGGAACCAGACGACGATGCGTGGCCGCACCATGGAGAGCAGCAGCGGCGTGATAAGCAGAATGACTGCGTGCCGTCGGGGCGGACCAGCCCGACGTGACTGTGGTGAAACCTCGCGGAAGCGCGAGCTTTCACGGAAGCCTCTGGCCCCTACTTTACACTTGGATGGGAAATACCAAAGTAGGGTAGTACCTAACATGGAGTCCTGTTACCGGTTACGGTTCAACCTGGCAGAGCAGCAGTGATTGAAATATGATAATAAGATGAGGTAGGAGTAGAGGCTAGAGCTTCGCAGCGAGCAGAGCTTCGCACCCAGCACGCGCCGGCGCCGATGGCTCCTGCGGCCGCAAGCAAAGAAGCCCGTGGCACCGCCTAACTAAGGGGTGCCAGGGAGGCTACACTAAGGCTGCCCACGATGCCCAGGCCAAAGAGCGCATGTCCGTGCTCGACGACGTCCGCAAGGCAGTCGACCACTGCCAAGCGACGGGCGAGAGCGCTCGTCGGGCCATACGCTCAGGCCAGTTCCCCTTGGCCACGGATTGGCCCCGGCCAGGTTTTCGCGATTTTTTTTTCAAAATTTGGGTCAGCTCGAAGAAAAAAAATTTCGACCGAAACTTGGGCGCGAAGCCAAGGGATCAAGCGCGAAATTTGGGGTCACGGGGCGGGGCGCTGGCGCGCTGGGTGGGCGCCGGCGCGGGAGAGTGGAGGGGGTGGGGCGGCGTGAGGGCTGGGGCTGGGGGCTGGGGGTGGTGGAGGGGCGAGACGAGCAGGGGGGGTGTCCGCCGCGGAGAGTATGAGCAGGAGCATGCGCAAGCGGCCTCGAGTCGTCGTCGACGACTCGAACGACGAGGACTGCGACGAGGACGAGGACGACCATGTGACGAGTAAAGACTCGAACGACTCGGACTCGGACGACTTGCTGGAGGTCTCTCTGGATTGGTACTGTGTCGCCCTCGTCTGTCGCTCTAGTCGTTCCTCGCTCCCTCGTTCTCGCTCTCACCCTCACCCCGTTGTAACAAGCAATCTTACAACCAACACAACCACAACACACGCACTCACTCGCCCTCACTCGCTCGCCCCCGCCATGTCATTGCCATCGTCCCGCCCGCCCTCGCCTCTGCCCGTCAACCCACTTCCCGCCTTGGAGATTGAGCCCGTCCAGCGTCCAGCCCGCCATTCCCTCGTCCACCGTGCCTTCCGCCGCTCCCCTTCCATCTCTTCCGCTTCCTCCCGTTCCCTCCGCAAGCTCCGATCCGTCGCCACTCCTGCTCTAGTCTAGCTCTACATGCTACATGCACCATATAGATGAATGTCGGGCGCCCGATAGCCGATAGCGATAGCGCGAAACGCGGACGGATATCGGATATCGGATATCGATATGAAATCGGGTATGCCCGTCTTTGGCTTCCCCCGTTCTCCCGATGAGCCGATGAGCCCGGGCTCCCCGGATGAACTGTAAACCGTGCGCCGCGCTAGCCGCCGGTGCGCCCTCGTCGCGACTCGTCCCAAAGACCAAAGAGGGAACGAGCTTCGCTCCGACATAAGCAGGGTCGGTGCATGCACTGGGGGGGGGGGGGCAAATATCGAGAGAAGGGGGCAGTGCCCCTCCCCCCGGTATCACTCGGACACCTGGCTCGTCCGGCATGGCGGGATCCCAGGACTGAAAAGTTGTGTTCAATTGTTCAATTCCGATTAGCTAGTGGCACTAGTACTAGTGGCTAGTGGCTAGCTAGTGGCTAGTGGCTAGTGGGGTTGGCTCGGATATAACATTAATTATTATTATGCAGCCATAATACCCCTATGCCAGTTTGGCCTACGGCCATTAACCATTAATCAAATTAAGGTGCTGGCGGCGGCCGATGGCTGTATGTGCCCTGCTCCCACAATATCACAATACAATATTAGAGCAGGGCCTTACCGGGGTAAGGCCCTTACTTTTAATGACTTAAAAGAAATTGTTACAACCCTTAGACTAGACCATCGGGCCCTCTCTCTCTCTCTCTCTCTCTCTCTCTCTCTCTTTCTCCGCGCAGGATGGGGCGGGCGCCGTCGGTGGTGCTTCACACTGCCGTCTCTCTCTCTCTGCTGAGTGGCGCGGCCGCGGTGCTTTGCGGGCCATCAGTCGCGGGTCCACCCAGCAGACTGCTCGCGCACGTCGCCCTCGACTCGCTCGGCGTCGTTCTGCAGGTCCTCGAAGCCATCTTCTCGCCTTCTTCTCTCTCCCTCTCACTCCCTCTTCTCTTCTCTCTCCCCCTCTCCCTCTCTCTCCTCTCTCCCTCTCTTTCCCTCCCTCCCTCCCTCTCCTCCTCTCCTTGCGCCCTCCACGCTCTCGAAATGCCTTGATAGAGGCAGCTTCTTCCTCTCCTTCCCTCCCCTCCATTCCACCCTAGCACATCCGACCCAACCCAACCCAACCCCTCTGACATCCCTCCCTTCTCTCTCTCTCTTCTTGCGCTCTCTCCCCTCGCTCTTCCCTCGCTCCTTCCCTTCCTCCCTTCTTCCCTCTCCCCTCTGACACCCCCTCTCTCCGCGCTGCGGTTTCGGTGCACCAGGTGGGAGATTCCTTATTGCCATCAGCAGGACGAGGCCTCTTCATCACACTCGACGAGGGGGTGGAGGAGGCGATCATCCCGTCGGGCACGCCGATATGCGGGTACTGCGATGGATTGCTCGTCGAGCAGGCTGTCGGTGACAAGGTCCGACTAACGGGGAGGAGCGTTCATGGAGGGAGCGAGAGAGTGGGGGCCAGGGTGGCGGGAAGGACGAACAGCGAGGACGCGCTTGAAGGTCTCCTTGCTCACGTCGGCACGGCCTCTCCCGCCCGCCTCGGGACGAATACATATCCAGAGCCACCACTACCAGGTTCACCACCGCGGCTTCCCTGTGCCTGCACAGGCGGTCCCATTTGCCTTTGGTGACGCGCAGCAGCTCGTGCTCCACGACGGCGAGCTCAAGCCTCTGCAGCGGGCCATCACCGACTCGGGGGCGAGCGAGCTCTGGGCGCACTCGATGCGCAGATATGGCCCAAACGGCGAGGGTATCTCTGTAGTACCAGACTCTATCACGCGGCGGGTGCTCGTGCCGATGGAGGAGGCCGTCGCATCGCAGGTCGAGGCCGAGGCGGCCGCTTATGAGGCTGAGCTGGCCGCGGCGCAGAGCCAGGGTGGCGCACCGGTGGAGGGAGCCGACGACAGATCTGAGGGCGACGGGGTCCTTGAGATTGACGAGGAGGACCTCGATGCCATGGAACTGCCGCAGCTAGGTTTCGAGGAGCTGGGTCAGTACTGTAACGACCTCGCCTTTTCAAAGGACATGATTGGTGAGGAGCACGCTGTCTTCGAGTACGAGGTACAGGCATGCTCTGCGCGAGGGCGCGTACGTGGGAGGGTGCATGCCGTCGCGACGAGGCGCTCAATGCGAGCAAATCGCCTTGTTATTGCATCCCCTGCTATGTCGCACTGGGTGAGGCCCTCGCCGTGATGCTGTAGAGGTTGTCCAAGCGTTTCATCCTCGCCTTGGCCCCTTAGGAGGCGTCTGAACGACTCAATTGCCTGTTGCTCGTTTGGCAGCTAGGCGTCATGCCGGCTTCGGAGAAGGCTGCTCGGGCCGGTGAGGATCCTGAACCTAGCGGCACCCTGGTCCCAAGTCAAGTCGTCTTGGTAACATCGCGGGACGTTCGCTTGAATGAGCCAGGAAGGTCGTTCGAGGTGGGAGCTAGGTATGGGCTCCAATACTGGAGGGTCTTGCAAGAGTTGGGCCAACTGCATGCCTCGTGATGAATGGAAAGCACGGTCCATCAGCTCCACAAGCATATTTTTCACTAGAGGAAGGAAAAACGCTTGTAGCGCCTCTGCATCTGCCAAGTTACAACGGCTTGGGTTTCGCTCTGGCGGTTGGATTGTTATTTTCGGTCAGCCGAGTTGCTAGCCACTCTTGCTAGCGCAAAGTGGTAGTCCTCTTACGCTGTAGGCTTACTCTTACTTTGCGTTCAAGCGTTCAAGCCCTGCGAATTGCTTCTTGCTTGCTTAGGCCGCGTTCGGTCGAAAGTGGGATGGGCACTCGATTGAGCTATCAAATGTCAACGGCCGCGCTTCACGGCATAGCCGCTGCTCCGGGCTACGCCCGACCAGAATCAACTATCAGTAAAACTGATAGGGTCATGGGGGGACCCGCACCCACTGGGGGTCTGGGTGAGATTGTTGAATGCCCAGCCCCTGCCAGAGCAGGCGGGGGCGGAGGTTGATTGTACAGGCCCACCCCCAACCCGGGTGGTGTCCGCGGTTGAAAGAGGGGGGCGCGAGGCCCCCTTTGACCCCCACTTATAAAAGTAGGTGGCGATGCCAGTGGAGAGGTAGTAGATACCGGACTCCTAGCTAGTAAGTGTTTGGCCCTGAATTTTCAAATGCTTTTCTTTCAACGCCAAACTCAGGCCGTGATCTCAATGAGAACTTCATGGAATCACACGAATGAATAAAATAATTGATGTCGGTCGGCGCTTGGAATGAGGCCAGACCCAAGTCTGACGGAGTATTTTAGAGCAAATCAATCACCACAAGACAAATGGCCACTGACCACCGATGCCGTGCCTCATGGAGATGGGAGAGTGGGGTGGCGGCCATGGATGTAGTCGGTGCAGTTATGGTGCGCTTAGCGCGACTGTAGCGCACGGCGGGACATGGGCGGCGTAGACGGCAACGTGCAAGTGCTAGTCGATCAGGCGTGAGGTGCTTACAAGCCGCAGATCCTTGCGTCCAACCTCGCATCGCAGACTAACCGCTAGCGCTGGCGCACGGCAGCGTCCCGGAGTGCCGAATCGTGTCCTTCACCGCCACAGTTTTCGGCGGCACAATCAGGGTCGGCACTAGCCGCGCGACCGTTTTGTTGTCAAATTCAGCGGACCGTGGCTGGATGGGCTCCCGGCGCTGAACACGTGATGGCCGGCCATTCTTGCAAACCTCATAAGCCCGCGAAGTCGGCCGCACAAGCGCCGTCTGCATCGAGTTGAACTCCCCTCGCGACGGAGCACTCGCTGGCGATCGCGACGTGCTAGGGTCAGATAGTAGGTCCTGTGCCTCATGCATGTCCTGCGAGATGTGCGTCAAAGCTCGCGGCTGCGTCCACCGTGCTGCACCGATCGCATCGTTCTGCCGATATGCGCTGGTAGCGGCGCCCCCCTCGCGCGCGTTGCGCAGAAACCGGCCGCCAAGCGCGGGCATCATGGGGCGCACTGGCGCCGGGCGTACACTCGTACCCCACTGACTCGCCCAGTCCAAGCTGGAGGTGACGCGACGCTCGAGCGAATACGCCCCAAGAGTTGAAGTACCGGAAATACCTTCGACGGGTCCTCCACCGGCCCAGCTCGCCGTGGGGAGAAGGGCCGAGTCTGGCCGTCGCCTCTGCACGTCGACGAGAATGGCCGCGGCAGCTGCCTGCGCCGCCTGTCGCCCCTGAGTCTGCGGCATTGCCCCCACATGCGACGCCGATCCCATGCGTGGCATCCTGTCCGCACAGCACATCGCCGCTCCAGCGGACGAGCTTCTATCCGTCGGCCTGTCGCGCGTCCAAGGCCGACCGCGCCTCTCCACCCCATCGCGCGTGGCGCCCGGCTTCGATTGGTATGGCGAGGGGTATGGCGAGGGGTTGCTGCATAAGGGCGCGGCTATAAACCACGGAGCAGAAGCGGACACCTCACTCGGCCCGCACGAGGACGTGCCGCCGCATGTCCCATCCTCGGATGCGTCACCGCTGCTGCCATTGCCGCCGCAGCTCAAAGCGGTGGGCACACCCGGCTCGATGGGAGGGACAGGCTTGAGATGCGGTGAGATGAGCAGGCCTGAGGAGCTCACTGGCACACGGGCTTTTGCAGGAGGCGGCATCACAAGCTGCGTGTCGGCGAGCGAGCGCTCAAATGGCAGGGCACACCCGCCCATCATCGGCACGACGGCTGCGTTGCGTGTTGGCGGAAGAGCGTCAACCCGACAGTGGACGGCAGGCCTCGGCGCTCCCAACTCATCGGATTGCGGTTG